>JAHWFP010144419.1:0-19547 GCA_023313725.1 Lithobius niger
AAAAAAAAAAGAAGAAAAATATAAAAAGACACAAAATAGCCGAAAGACTTTGCATGAACAAGTAGCCATGCTGTCAGTTTCAGGCCTTTTTTTTTAAATTCGTCGGGGATATGGTTTGATTCAAATCTTCCTTTGTAAACAGGAGCGTTTTGTTGTAAATGGCCTTCACACGACGACATTGATGAACGATGGATTTACAAGGGTCCATTTTTCCGTCCATTTCGGTGACGAGAGGGGGTCGTTTGCAAGCCCTCGTTTTGTAAACAGGTTCAACTGCAGCTTCGTATTTTTTCGTTATTCTTGTGTTGCGTTTTTGTTGTCCTTATAATATTTTGTGCTCTAAACGTTTGAAATCATGTTTCCCAGCTAACAAGGAGCTTTTAATTCTATTGCACTCTTTTGCAGTGGATCCATTGGGAATTTAGACTTTTAGCCTGTTTTAAACTTCACCTCACGGTAGCTTCAGTTTTTGTAGTAGTTTTAGGTTACCCATGCAAGCAAAGCCAGCCTCCTCGATATGATTTCAAGGATTGAGTATGTAGGGGAAGGGGCGGTTATAAGTATGGCGGTCGTTTGGTGCCTTATGTGAATATGCCTACATTTGGATTTGGATGTAGTTCTTTTTATTTATTTTTTTGGCCGAGCGTGCGAAGCGAGCGTGGTCAAATGCTCAACTGAATTTCGATTTTGTTTGTCTGTGTGTTTGAGACACGGTAAAGTGCGCAGGTTTGTTCTAATTTGGTTGAAATTTCATGATATCGAAGGTGCATGAAATTCATGAGATCGAAGATATTTTATGAGATATTCGCGTTTTCGTTGGACGAGTTTTAGTAGCGGCGGTAAGGGAGCTCGAACTGTAAGGCTAGTGGCCCCCTAGCACGACATGAACAGCTGAAATCCATTTGCCATAATAAACCAATGTGACATTTTTTTTTAGTGCGAAGTGTCGTGTGTTTGTTTGAGTATGTATATATATTGTAAATGATAATACAATACACCTGTACATAGGTTTTGCTAAGCATATTTAATGTATATATGTCTATGGTAAGGGTCACGTGCTTCCTCCCTGGCTAATAAAGGGTTTGGCTGTCATGACCAGGCTGCGAATCATCTAAACGTAAGTTTTCCACTGTGGACATTTCTTTCACTCCTCTTAAAGGCTTTTGCAATGTTCGATACTGGCCTTTAATCTAGTGCAAAATATTGTAATGGCGACGAAAATGGGATTAACTTTTTTGATGTAAAAGTTTACGGCCTTTTCCACGGTCGAGGGGGAAAAGGCTACTGAAGGTAAAACCTACAAAAATGCAAATCTATTTACGTTGCCTTTTGGACTTAAATGTCAGACTGCCTGAGCGGGGAATTAAACCCACGACCTTTGAAACCAAAGACGTAAGTCATACCGATGAACCATACTGACACGGCCAAAAGGAAACGTCCATAGACAGCATGTAACACGCACACATATACATATAAACAAACACTTTCTAATCGCAATCGCCGTTGGAGGACTCTTGTCTGCGCGCCACACTGCAAGCGAAAATAAATGGAACACAATAAAGCGATGATTACCTCTTACCTCAAGAGGACATGACCCAACTCGTGCCCATTTGGCTTTCCATCCTGTTGAAGTTAAACTACAAGGTATCCTCTCGTTGGCCATGGAACCACGACAGTCTTTCTCAGGTTTGGGAAACACTACCTCTCGTCGGGGAAGCAGTTGACGTTACTCTTTCCATACGTACTGAGGTACTCTGTATTCAATTTTGGTTCTCGAAATTCCATTAATGAATAGTTGGAGCCGCAATTTGAAACGAAATGTTTATAAATTCGCCGTTCGACAGCGTTAAAAATTCACGGTTTAAATATCGAGCGGACAGACAACATTTCGAGTTGGAGGCGTATGTGTTTAGTGCCGTTAGTCAGCAACGTTTTATGGATCGTACTTGGAAAGATTGACTTACGTTAATCATGTCATTTAAAGTGTTTCAAGGTATCTGTTGCGTGTCGCATACAAAGGCCCAATAAATTTAATGCATTTAAATGGAAGGTTTGATTATGTGTAAACATTATTGGAATTTCGTTGAATTGAATTTAAGGCATTTATGAATTATTGTGCTTCATATTTACTTACGCAGTTTAATTATGTGACATATGCAAACGTGTATTCGAATATACTTCAAGCTGAAATTTTTAAAGTCATTAAGTTCTTAAGGTTGAGCTGCAATATTAAAGTTATGTCTAAAAAAATTCAATGAACTTTCCGAAGGTCGTCTGATAATGCGAAATATAGAAGGTGTACCTGCTTTCTTTGTGTATGCACTTCCATGACTACACATTGCATGCTTGGAAGTGCTTACAGGAAAAATCTTAGCAAACATTCATATCTAATAAAGATTTGTGTTTGTTATTACCTGTTCCGAGTAACACAAACTGTTTGGCTTACGGATAAATTTTTTATTGTTAAATAGAATGTAGGGATTCATCCTGAGCCCGCAGCAGAACTGCCCAAGCTCCTTCCAACAGCACTATCTCAGCGGGCTTTTTGCCCAGGTTATGTTACTACAGTCCCCCTCGCCTGCTGAATGACCATCGACGATTGCCAATAATTGCATTGTAATAGTACTGAAAGTCTTCTAAGCCATGATGGACAGAATGTTACCTTGGTAACGTGTTGTAAAGCCGACCTGTTTATCGGGTTGTTGTGACCTTCCATTCCAGATCATGCTGCATCAGTGGCATTTTTTTTGCTCATTAACTAGACATTATCCTCCAATTTTCCCTAAACTACCCAATTTTAGCCACGTCATGTCCCTAACTATTCACTGCAATTCATTCTCATTCCATTAGATTTAGCTGGTTAGTATTTTGAAGACAGGCGAGCATTCACCATCAATCACCCCTAACCATTAACCCTTAAAGTGCTGGCGACGAGTATACTCGCTAACAACACAAGCACAGCTTGGAGTCCTAAAAACAGAGTCCAAAGTATGCACGAGATGGCCAACAAGGGAGAAACGACAACAATACTAGATTCCCTTAACAAGCTGACTCTAGAGACTGCCATGGCCGAGTTGTTAGAGGCGTGTGCCTGAGGTTACAGAGCTCCTTCAAGTTGCTAGTTCGAGTCCCGTCCAGGTTACCCCTACTTTTGTGGAGGTAGAAAATGAATTCAGCACTCAAAGGGTTAAACATCATCCGACAAAATTAACTCAGCCTGATATATTTTCACCTATTCCACTACCACCCTCAACACCGCTACTCCATAATGCAATCCTACTGCAGTCCGCCCGGCGCCAGCCACAAAAAAAAAAACAACCCCATCCGTATAAAGGCGTGCAGACGAACCACAAAACGCGTCAAATCGCTGAAAAGATGATCCTCTAGCGCGTCTGAATCGACGGTACCTTTCAAAAAACAAACGCGCAAATTGGCCTTTAACCACACTTTCCGACGATTTTGACACCATTCGAGAGCATGCATCGCAAACAATGCCAGCATCACTCAACAGGGGTGTGGCACTCAAGTCGTAATTGTGTGACGCCAAAAGTGCCGAGTATGGGGCGCTTGCAGGCGATTTGGGGGGCGGTCTACCATCAGACGCAGATGCGCTCCACTGCGTTTGAAAGCCCCAGTGCATTCTCATGGTTTTTACCTGAACTGCCACCGATTGCGATTTTTATGCCACAAACGCCAAAGATTGCGTTTGCGATTGTCGCGCATTTTGTTGTCCGTCTGCACCCAGCCTATAAGCGTAACCCGCAGAGGACATGTGCAGGAAAGAGGTATTTCATTTGCTGCCCGAAATTCTCGTAGAAAAGTAGGGTTCTCGTCGCAGCTCAGACCTAATCTGAGTGGGACAAGGTGGCCTGATCATTAACACAAATATTCACACGAGGCAGACATCCCGTGTTCGCGGCTGACCTCAGCCTCCCCCGGTATTTTCGGGAAGAGAAGGACCCTGTAATGCCTTGTGCTTATGGCAGTTGTGGCATGTAAATGATCCTAGGAATTTCAGATTGGAATTACCAAGCAAAATTGTCCTTCTCGCCTTCTTGCGTTGTGTTGCTGCAGACGCCACCCCCCCCCCCCCCCAAAAAAAAAAGCCTAATCTGTTTAAACTGCGAACATGCAGTCTCACCTGGAACCCAGTTCTTTCAGGGTTCCCACAAAAATTATTTCCAGTTTTTCCAGGTTAATTAAGGGAATTTCAGAAATTTGTCTGTACATTTTACCAGTTTCACTTGTTTTTTAGGGCTGACTTAGTGCAAACGAGTAGCCAGATTTAATGTACTTTTAGGTGTTAACACAGAAGTGTAAAGAAAAAATTTATTTTACCACAGTGTCCTAACAAAATATGTTTCTTATCCACTTAGGAATAGGCCTAAAAGTGTGACTTTGTGTTTTCCCCGAGTTTTCCAAGTTTTCTGTGAAAAATCGGAGAATTCTCTGAGTTTCAAACGTAGTTTAAATTCCCTGAGTTTTTCAGGTTAGTGGGTACCATGTTTCCACATATCCCCGGCGTAGGTCACTCGTAGCTGCGTTACATGTTGTTGATTTTATTTCAGTATCGTGTCATTCGTTGAATCAAGTACGGTACCAAAAACCGCCTGCACGTATTGTTTTAAGGCTCGAATCGTTGAAGGGGAACCATACCTCAAACTTAAAGCATTTATAAACTTAGACGATGTGGTCGTCGGAGTGATTTAAATTATTTGAAGGCGAGAGAAGAAATTGTTGTTCTCCATCCATCAAGCGCGAAGGAAAGAGAGAAGAACAGGCTTTCGAACGAACGATAGGATTAGGCTTTACATTTTGTCAGATGTTGCAAGCAGCCGTCACACTAATCCCCTCTTAATCCGGCCAGCTAAGCAGTTCGGCAGCGTTGCAAAGGCGACCAGGCTGACCTTTCAGAGGCGATTATGAAGTAAATAACGAGTTTATACATTTTGAGGGCTCTCCATCAACGACTAATTTATACCGCTACGTCCAAAAATACATGAGCACATTGTTTCAATAATGCATTTACCGCTTTCCCTGGAATATACAATATAATATGTATAGTGCAGTATGACATGGCTGTAACGTAAGTAGATTTAAACTTATTTACGTCGTATATTTTAAAGTTCCAGGTAATACCATTGTGACGTTACCCCCCAAGGCATGCATATTATATTAGTGACTCGACGTGTACATCGTACACTTCTTGACCTTAAGATAGAAGTTTCACCTTGTAACACTATTATACAAAATTTACGCTAGGGTTACCTAACCAGGTTCGTGTATCGTTCCATGTGCTAAATTAAGAATGATATTGATTATGTTCTAACGTTAGATTTCCGTGAAAAGCTCAGCGCTTCGGAATTCTCGTTGTTTTCTTTGATGATCTAACGATGTTATCAGAGAGAAAATGTGTTAACTTTTGTACGACAAAATGGCGCTACCCAATACGGAATTTAAAAAAAGACTTGAATAATCTATGTAATGATGATTACTCATTTGGCAATTGCGTTGGTATTAAACCTAGCATCAGGGTTTGTGCGGATGTTAGAAACCCTGCGTGGAATACTTGAAAAAGAATTGCGATGCTAGAAAAATTCAATTATATTTTGTTGCTAGAAAGTACTGGACATTTTCTTGCAACACGTGCTTAATGTTGCCCTTCGTGCTTCAAGGTTGCCTTACAAAGTGAAATAAGTAATAAGGAATTGTACTGGGTGAGCACAAAAGAATGTGCTGATTACAAAAAATGCATTATCCAAAACTTATAAATATTACACCAATGCGCTTTGGACTAGGTGAAACATGCCTTCAACAAGTTTGTAGGAGCGCCGTACTAACTATAGTGTCCGTGACCTATCTTGAGTTCTCCGCAGAAGGAACACTGATAATCGATTGTACGTTTTCAGTAGCAGAGTGCCTTGTTGATATCCAAGATGGTTACAAAAACAATGGTGGCCATCGATTAAAGCCACCCCATCCAGGAAGACGTAGCCGCTCACAAAATACTTGCAGGACTCAAGATACACCGCGCACACAATAGAGTAATGACCGGCACGCGTTCCATGTGACGTCAGATTCGAAAATGGCGTCTGTACAGCAGAAAAGCAATGTGCGTTGTATGGCTGCTAGTTGAAATGTGCTACTACAGTGCAGCGCAGATGATAAGGGCCACAAGTACAAATCATAAGACGTTGGTTCAACCAATTTAAAGAAACAGGTAACGGTTTAAAGGGGAAGAGTACCAGAAGATCTGGTGTGTCGGGGGAACAAATTGTGACAGTGCGTGAAGCATTTCAATGAGGAGCATTGTTGAGATCTACTGGTATGCAAAACCATGTTGAGGTCGACTGGTATGCAAGACCATGTTGAGATCTACCGGTATGCAAAACTTGTTACGTGAAAGAAAACTTGTTGAGTGTATGTTTCAAATAATCCAAACCGCATTCGTGTAACATGTATAGTTTTTGTGAATACATTTTGTAATCGGTGCATTCTTTTGTGCTCAGCCTGCATTGTTCGTGGCTGCTTATTTTAGGCATGGTTTCAGACGCGATGGAAAAAAGTGGAAGGATAGCAATGTAGCTAGTTTCGTAGGTGCGTTCCTTCGTGGTTATGGCAAGATTGGCCTGAACGATTAGCTATAGGTCGGTTAGGAAAACAACCTAAATAGTTGTGTACCTCGGCTCCTTTTTTTTTTAATATAACTTAGTGGGACATGAGACGGACTGGGCGTTGCAAAGTCTTATGCCGAAGCCGTTCGTGTTCACAACATGATGGTTGATAGAGCTAGACTGAAAATATATCTTTAAGTAACCTTGGTAGCTGGTTACGATTTTCGTAATAAATCCGGGACTGGTTCGAAACAAAAATAAACACTAAACTCCTAATTAGAAAAATGTTTAAACTTAAAATAATATTTTTGGTTCACGAATTGTTTGCTCATCTTGTAGAAATGTTAGCAGGCGGCCCCACTGATCTTAAGTAGGTAACTAGATATTGCACCGCAACCATCATGGACGTGACGTAGGCCTTGGAGGAAAGAAAAAAAACATGCGATCCCACTGATCTACTAGATAACTGGATAGTAGATTTATAGTTAATGTCTTATGGCTGCACGGCATCTTCAAAGATCACTACTCAACTTCCGAAGTAATAAATTTTTTACGATTTCTAATCACATCCCAAAAATCCGTTATTTATACCCCGTTTTTTTTCATCCCCTTTTCGTGTGAAAAGCTGGAAACACTGCTTAACGCTGTTGTATTGCTTCCACAAACTTAGAAAGATTCCATTCTTGTAGGACCTACTTATTGTTTCCATTAAGTATGAAGAATTTTAAGATAAGTATAGGCCTATTATAGAGAAAGTAGCACTGTAAAAAGTTAACAAGAATTTTAAAAAAACCTGCAAAGTGCACATACAAAAAAAAGTCGTTTGTTTTTTGTATGTGCACTTTGCAGGCTCTTTATTTTTTTAGTATAGGCCTAAACTTGAAATTCTGACGAACAGTTGACCATAAGTTGGAACAACCACTCGGCGCTGGAAAATGCTGGAAAACATTGCCCAAATAGTGCTACAAAAGCTTGAAAACGTATGCGCTCCTGTTGTCCTGTTGTGTCACAATGTGCTGGAAAACTCTTGACAAACACAAGAAAATACAAAGATTCAATGGATTTCAGCCCGAATCAGAACCAGACTGGCTGAATTCCACCATTGCCAGATTTTAGAACCAACAATACGGCACGATGGGCTCAAAATTGTGGTATTTCCTTCGAAATTATGGAACAAATAAATTTGGAAAAATAGTACGATTAAAAAAAATTATGGCACTTAAAAAAGCTACGTCTTTGAATTTAGTTAAAAAGAAAAGTTGTACAGAGTTTATAGAAATACGAACATGTTCGTCTTGCCTCATAAAAAAAATCTAACAGTGGAGAGATATGGTCCGGGGTTTTTGTTTTCCCTGGGTAAAAAAAACCCTGGGGTTGCATAAAGGTGAGCTATGGTCAGTGGGATAACAGAAGGGGAGGGAAAAGTCGAGGTGGTCGAACCCCAGGGATTTTCTGCTGAACCCCCGGGGAAATAAAGAGTAGAGACCCCAGGAGAAAGTATTCCACCTCCCAAATATCCCAGGGGAAATGATGTGGTGAGCTATGCAGCGGGGAAAATAACCCCGAGGTAAATACTCTTCAAAAGTTGAGGTGAAATTCTACCCAAGGCACGGGCAGGGTAAAATGTTCATTATGATTAATAGGTTACCTGAAAACAATAGCTGAAGAAGGAAAATTATGAAACTGAAGTTTTAAATGTTTTTCTATGAATATACAAACATTTTCAATCGAGTTGTATGCAACAGTTATGTCTTTTCAGACCATGTTGTTTTCTTGACATTGTCGGAGGTATATCGACGTTCGTTAATTGCTTTAGCTCAAGACGACTTAAGTTACATCGATTCAGCTCGTATAGAGCTTTAAGAACATCCATAAACCATCTAAAACTACCTTCAAATCGCTTTGTCTCAAACCAACTCATCAACATAAGGAGTTGAAGCGCTTTAAGAACTTCCATGTAACCACCTAACACCGATTTTCAACGTCGCTCTTAGGACAGCTTTGCTATTATTGGTTGAAAAGAGCGCACGCCGGATGACGAAAGCCCAGCTAGCTGAATGGGACCTAGGAAAAGGGATGGGTTTTGGTTGGTGCTATATCACCTTCGCAGAAACTACCATGTACCCATTGTCATTCTAACTCACCCCAACTTGAATGGCCATGTATCCACCTTTGTCCTAAAGCGACATGAGTTCCAGTCGACGTAAGTTAAGTCGACATGACTTATTTCTTTTGTTCTGTAACCTTGTAATCTTTCATTACTATCATACTCAATTTTACATCGATTGAGGCCAGTGTTTTACACAACTTACGCCAAACAGATAGCTTTAGACACGAAATTTTAAGAGTTAACGCCTAGACAGCAGGATCTAACATTCATATAAGATCCCTAAAATCAGTGTCACAAGAAAAAACTGAGTAAGATGTGGTACTAACACAGGTTTTAAGTGAAGCCTGGTTCCTGATGTTCAGCATAAGATTTGCTTTTGTACCTTTAAATTAGTGAAACAATAAAAGAAACGATGCAAGTATAAAGTGACGTGGGAGCCGAACCTCAGAAAGAGGCGTCACTTAAAATTTGTGTTACTTAAAAAGTTATGTTAGTACGACACCATAGATTTTTTTTTATGGATTTATACTTATTTCAGAAGTAGAGCATTACATTTTGCTGTCTACGCTTCAACTTTTTTGAATTAGTGTCACTGGTTTTTATAAAATAAATAAATAAAAGTAAACCTGTTATTACGGTACTGATTTCTATCTTGTGAACCCATTGCTTTACTGTCATGCTTCAAACAAATGCAACAATTAGGACAAAAACAAAATTCAGATGCTCAGACCCTTTGACTGGTCGACCCAGTCGAAACCTAACTTGAATGACCCAGATTAACCCCATACAAAGGACAACAACAAGAATTTTTATTGCTGCCTTTACCACACAAAAATTAGTGTGAAGGATTACGTAATCAACGCTATTCCCAGTGCTTGATAAGCTTTGTTTTGACGTAGAATATCACATGAACTTCCACTTTAGTTTCCTCTAGAATTAATCTTGGGTAGTTTAATTGACATCCGAGGGTGTTTTAACCAAAACCCCAGGGGTTCCTTCCCCTCGACTTGCACAAGAGCATATCTCCCCTTTTTTGACTTTTCAAAGTCCCCGGGGTTTTCCTCAAAACCCCTAGGGTTCGACCACCTCGGGTTTCGCTTTCTCCGGGGTTAATTTACCTCTTACCATATCTGTCCACTGTAAGTGTTCTTTACTCTCAGCTTGCTTCTGGTCACTACTTTCTGGATACAAATTGTCAGATGTCATGCTTCTTATCATTTAGTCTGTCGGCCAGTCGTTGCATAAACGCGCCCTAACAATATCCTATCAAGCGTGTGTGCCGTGAGTTTCTTGGCCTATTTTTTTTTTTTTAAGTTGTTTAAGTGGGTAACGTGGTTATTTAATGCATCCTTGTTGTCTACTATGAGTCTTCAGTTGAAATTACAGGTAATAAGCAACAAAGAACTGATTTGCTGAACATAAATTGACAGTCTACTCCAATTGCGGTACATTTAGTCACTATGGTACATGTACGTGGGTTTTATGGTACATGTATTTCTGCCCGAAAATTATGGTACGTTTTGCGTAATTATGGCACGCCTGGCAACACTGAATTCTGAACTGAAGCAAAACAAGGCGGATGTAGCGCAAAAGACTTCAAACCCCATCAAGCCCATCAATAAATAAAGCAACCATCTGATTTGAAGCGATTTTCACAGCTTTGGCACATCGTACCGCGTCACGTTGTTTTGAATTTGTTTGTACGTGTTGTAAACTAAAAAAAATAAAAACATCAAACATGTTGCTCACGTTGTAAGCACTACTTAAATTCAGTATGCGCTTAATCGGCTTCTGCACAAGTAAGGAAATCACGTGTCGAGCTGAGAAGCCAAACAGTGTATTTTACAAGTGGGAGATAATTCCTTCGTCTCGCTAATAACATATATAAACACACATGTATTTGGTTTACGAAGGACTCTTGGTTCTCTTCCTCGATTTCTGTCATGTGGTGTGTGTATATACACTTAACTGGAAGATTGTTAGCTGGAGGCGTAAAGTCCTTTCTCTCGCTACTTCATCATCCATCATAGTGTGCCAGGAAAGGCATTAGCGCCAGCTGGAGTGGATTTCACGTATCTTGAGATGAAACGCTCTTTTGGGCTTCAACGGGAGCGCCGAGACTGCGCAACTAGTTAGCACCACGCAGGGTCCATTTAAGCAATGACCGCTTCTCGCTCGCCGAACGCTATTTCATAGTCTCTTTCTCTTATGTTTTGTTTTATTAAAATAGTTGGTATTATATCTAGAAAAATATCCATCCGTAATTAGGGAAATAAATTGATGATCTGTACCCGCGCAGAAGCTTATCAGTGCATGCACGAACTAAATACTATACTGGGCAGCATGCAATGAAAACGCCCCTGGCATCCCTCCCCCTCTATTCTGTGGTCCGGGTCTCCCCCCGCCCCCCCGCGGGCACCCGTGGTGTTTGGTCTTGTTAGGAAAGTAAATCGCGTGTTCAATGGGGGGTGCCACTCTTATTCACAGTGTGGCTGCATTGCCTGTTTCCCTGTCTTGATACCAAGCCCGCAACAACGATCACGCATGCAGTGATTGTTACTCAAGCCAAATTAGGCTTCTAGATTGTTAGCGGCGTCTTATTCTTACTATTACACCTGTTTTGAACCTTATTTTAGATTTTGTATGAGAGCGAACGGCAAGTAGCCAGGGCTCCCTTAAGAATAAAAAATTAAAAAATTTATATTCTTTTTCTTAGAAATTAGTATCATATCAAAAACCAAAACTGGTAAAAGGGACTGCCAATTACCGAATGGTTCGGCCCTTCAAAGGAGTGATATCAACACACCAAAACATTCGCAAAATTAACCACACCAACTAGTAGTTCAAAGATTAAATGAAAACTAGAACATTGGTACTTTCGGTAGCAATGTTCAAGTTTTCATTTAACGTCCAAAGTATTATTCGGTGCGATCTAAATAAACTGAATTTAGAATTAGTAATACTGTAGATAAATTAAGTAAAGCATATGACTTGAACGTAAAGTCAATATGTTTTTGTCAACAACAAGCCCCCCTCCCCCCCCCCAAAAAAAAAAAAAAAAGAGAGAGAGAGACGGGTAGTGGCGGCCCGAATTTTTCTTTGGAAGGTGGGGGGAGGGGGAAGGGGCCAAAAATAATGGCAATTCAAAGTCAATTTCACTCGGAAACCTGTAAGCAGCTCATTTTCAGCAAGTTCTGCAGTCAGACCCTGGTAAAGCAAGCACCTCGCAAACAAATTCTGCAGTGTTTCGGAGCCCTGTACAGCTACTCATTTTCAGTATTTTCTGCAGTACTTCGGAAACGTGTAAAGCAACTCGTTTTCATCAATTTCTGCAGTTTTTCGAGCCCTGTACAGCAACTCATTTACAGCAATTTCTGCAGTCCTGAATAACCAGTAAAGCAGCAACTCATTTTCAGCAATTTTCGCAGTGCTTCGGAACTGTGTAAAGCAAACCGTTTGCAGCAATTTCTGCATTCACTCGGAACCCAGTAAAGCAATTCGTGTTCAGAAACTTTAGTGCCTTTGAAACTTTAAGGAAGTTAGGTTTCAGATTTTTTCAATTGCTTTATTTGTCTACTTTTATAAAATTTTACTCTTCGGGTCCGGTGGATGGGGAGGGTGGAGGCACTTGCTTATTTTGTTCTTCCCCTCCCCCGTCTCTGCCCACCACACACGAGCGTTGTTTCTTGATGGGAATTATAATGCCTTATTTAAGGTAATCGCATATCAAAGAATCAGAAGCTAAATAAATATCTTAGACAGGGTTCGTACGGGTCCTTGAAAATCTGGAAATGTCCTGGAGAATGAAAATGTATTGAAAAGTGATTGAAAAACGTGAAAAATGCCTGTGCTTCAATACCTGTAAGTCGTGGAATCCACCTGGAAATTCCCATAACAGAAAATCTCCTTTCTGTTGTCCATTTTGGAAATAGGTGAGAATGAGAAACACAAAACTTGAAGAAAAAAAAGCTTAATAATAAAAATAAAGCTTGACACATTGTGTATAGAGCAGTGACACGACGTAGTATTATTGTATATAACTCTATGCTGGAGCTTTAATGGGTTAGCTGCAAGGGGCACTGCAGAGAGAAACAGAAGGGCGTCATACTGAAGCCGATGCTGTGAAGAGTGATTTCTTAGACCTAAAACGCGAGATTTTTGTTGTTGGAGAAAACAACGTTAATTTAAGCCTAAGAAATCCGCTCTTCCGTTGTTGTTTCCTCCACTTTTATGTAGTGCACCTTGTAGTTATGCCCTCCAAAACCCATACTGGTGCCAATATGGCGGCAAATGTCACTTCTGTATAGGAACTATAACCTACATAAAATTGCTGCCCAAAACGGAATTGTTGCAAATGAGTCACCAGTGTTTCTTATCCCTGGTTAGGGGTTGTATTTGTGAATACAATGCATTTCAGCCAAAGCTTTTAATTGTTTGGTTTGAGTGTTAATTATTTTTTGTGGTCCTTGAATTGTCATTGAAGAGTCCTGGAAAAATCGTGGAAGAATCCTGAATTTTATATTTACGGAGGAGTACGAACCCTGTTTAGAATGTTTAGGTTACATTTGGTTATTTTTTTCATGTGGCGTCCATTATGACAACATACTCTGGTTACGATGGGCGCTATTTAGGGAAGACCCTGAGAGACGGCCAACCGGTCGAAAAGTCGATGCGATGCGCCAGAGGAGACTTGCAGTCTGCCGCTGACCTGCTTACTAGCCGGCAAAACCCCAAGTAACGATGATACGAGCTGCTGAATGTGGCGGGGGTGTGCGCAAATGATTCATGGTGCTGCAAGCAACCCCAATAAGTCGCAACCTCTCACAAACGCCAAAACGATATCGTCATCTCAAACTGAGGGAAGCAGATCGTTATTCCATAACGTTGTTTCTCTCACGTACACGAAGGGGGAAAAAACGTGCGTTAAGGACTTTTGAAATGTGGCAGGGAATGCGTTGAATGGTATGGGTCGCAAGCCCTCAACGTGGAAGAATTGCGTGAGTGGGAATGGTTCATGCCCTGTGTCTTGAAGCCGTGTCACACCGACACATCCCCTCCGCATGTTGGTTTACAATCCTACATCATTAAAATCGTTCAGTGTGTTTATTATTTTTTTCTTCTTTATGTGTGCCTATCTACTGCTGTCGAAATAGTGGCGTCAAAAATTAGAGAAATAGTTTGAATAAAACGAAATGTCTCCGAATTTCTGTTAGGCGTATTTTTTAATTCTTATTTATTGTGTGCGTAGCGCATTTTGCGTCCTGCAGGTATTTTATGAGCAGCTGCGTCTTCCTGGAGGGCGCGGCTTTAATCAACGGCCGCCATTGTTTTTGTAACCATCTTGGATATCAACAAGGCACTCTGCTACCAAAAATATACAATCTGTTATCTGCGTTCATTCTGGGGCGAACTCAAGATAGGCCGCGGACACTATAGGTCTTAAACCCCTGTACAGTCCAAGCAATTTTTTCCAGAGGGCTGACTGTTAAGTTTCTGTATTCCTCTTTCCTCCTTGTCCATTGGGGGAGGGAACGCTTAATGTTCGTCATTGTTTACGACGGTTTAACATCATATTAATTAAGAGCACAGTAGTGCCAACGTCGACATCGGACTAAATACTGAAGTTTAAAAGGTAATTTTGAGAGTCGAGTGTGCAAAAAGCCTCGAAATTGGTTGCAAGTTAGCCTTGAAAAGCCTTGAAAAAAGCGTTGAAAATGGTTTCGTGTGATATGTGTGATGTACGATTCTTCAGATGTTAGATGGCCGAGTGCTAATGGATTCAAACATGAGAAGCTCAAGTGCGCCGTTTCTTACCGCGCCTCGCTAAAAATGTTGATGAGGCAAAAATGAAGATAGTTTCCAGTAGAATACGCAAATTGCTGCGTCATTCAAGACGATTGCTGTTGTTTACGGGGTTGGTCGCAAATCATTACTTTCCCGTGGTTGTCGAGGAGGCCTTGACACGATTGGATTTTAGGACGATCCTTTGTTTCCCGGTAAAAGCAAAATCTATGGATGCTGTAATAAAGAGGAAGTATTAACGTGTCGAAAATGAGCTCAAGGTTTTGTTACTTGGTTGAGTGATTTTTGTAATTTTTTTTCGTTTGTTTTTATTTTGATCGACATTGTAAAACTGGTAATAAAACAAAGCTAGTTTGGCAGCAATGATATTAATGTAGCTCAAACACTTTACTAATTTCGCGCTTTGTATAGTGCAATTACAATATTTTTAGCCTTCTTCTCGGAGAAAAAAATAATAGTTATGTAACATTTAGTGTTTTGTTTTTCCGGAAAATGAAACAATTACAGTAAAATTCTGAATTTATAAATTGGTTAAAAAGGGAGAATGGGTGCACAAGAACGTTCAAATTGTCAAAGTAAGGAAACAACAAGATCAGGAAACGGCCAAGTGCAAAACTTTCATTAAACAACCTAAATAAACACAGTGCAATAATTAATTAACTAGACTTATGACCATACTATTTCAGTTTTCATTGTTTAAAAGTAATACGATATATCCCATATCAAAAAAAAAAAGGGTTTAAAGGGTTTAACGAGCGTTAACCACTCCTGGTCATCTACCCGAAGCCCTAAGGCCCATATCAATATCACTTTTAAATAATGGTTTATCTAATAAGTTGATTCCCATGACCTTTAAACAACGGTCCGTCTAATAACCTGATTTCGTATGAGTTTTAAACAATGGTACATCTGATAAAGTTGATTTCTTAAGAGTTTTAAACATTGGTCCACTGATAAGTTGATTTCGTATGAGTTTTAAACAATGGTCCATCTGATAAAGTTGATTTTGTATGAGTTTTAAACAATGGTCCTTCTGATAAGTTGATTTCGTACGGGTTTTAAACAATGGTTCATCTGATAAGTTGGATTTCGTATGATTTTACTCAACTTGTAGCACTCTAGTTTTCATGGCATAAACCAAACAATTAATGAAAAAACTGCATCACTAAAACTTAATCGTGTATGGCATTCAAACACCTTGTCACAAACCAAAGCCTCCTCACACTTGGAAAAAAAAAGTTGAAATTGCTTTTTTTTACAGTTCCAGCACCAACAACTGTCAAGGATTTAATTTTTGTCAACAATTGTATTCCGTAAAAGTTATTGTATTACTAACATTGTCTGGAATTTTGAAGTTGGAATTGTTCATTAGCAAAACAGTTGACTTGTTTGTCCTTCATGTTTCTAACATTTACGGGGTCCAAGTTTACTTGGTTAAGACATTCATCATCGAAATTACTGAACAAAATCGAGACTCCCAAATCCGGATGCATCTTGCCAAAAGCATTTTACACAGCCGAACATGAAACAGCAACCAAGCACCTAAGACAAAGACAAAGTACCAAACTATAGACACGAAATATTTGAGGGAGACATTTTGTCTTCGAACTCACGAAATTCACGTACTAAAGCTGCTTTTTAATGCCATTTCATTCAAAATCACTTCGCTAGCTCGCCCAATTATTAAAATCCTCCTCTTGTTTTCCCCCCCCCCCCCCCCCCCCCTTAAAAAATCAATTTCTTTGAGCCTTAACTCTTCAGAAGCAAAGAGACGAACCTGTTTAATTTTGAACCCCACCATATTTCTTATCCAGAAGTATTGTTAAAGTAGCAAAAGTTTTCGAACTGGGAAGTATCCGATCTTGGCGGGGCCGGAAGATTCTCCTGAACAGATTAGAATATATCTCGTAATTGCTGAATGAGTCGGTTATAGTTTCTCACACTTTCCTGCCTGGGACTCTGCCAAGATCTTCTTTCAGTTGCGGATGAAATCAGCTTAATCAAGTTCATTCCAGTTGCAAAAGAAACGAATTTGGGTAATTTTTATTTTTGCTCAAAAATTAAAACGGTTGGTTTTCCTCCCCAGCCCCAGGCAAAAGTCGATATCCATACCAGTGAGACGGTTCCAATCACGAAAGTCTTCACAGTTGGGTTAGGAGTAATTACGTACAAACCGAATGCAATATACGTCGAGTCAAATACAAAATGAGGACTTAACATATTTTGAACGGATCCGAGTATAGGAAGTATCGCCGTATAAAGTGGTGATATCAGAGCCAAAATGGCTGCCACCAAGTTTTCCGTCCCAACCTCGATCACTTAACTGACCACCGTGATTGTCAGTTAAGCTTGAGTGATCATGGTTCGGACTACAAACTTGTGGCAGCCATTTTGGCTCTTATATCACAACTTTCTATGGCAAAAACTTGATGCGTCTATTTACCCGTATGGGGGTTTTGTGTGATAGGAATTATCTTCAAAGCGGGCGATGTGAGTAGGGTTGTGTTGTCTGTGCAACCACAGGACACATGACTCCAATGCTGTTGTTTAACTGAGACCAGGGGTGGTTGGGGGAGGTAGGGTGAGTGCTCGAGACCACAGTCACAGCGTCATTATTATTTTTTTTTCCAATTGAGCGTTAAAAAGAGCACAATTTAATACGCAGCACAATTTAATCTTTGTCGCTGCATGCCGCTATCAGGCAGTTAAAACCGCAGACGCTTTGGCAGGTATTTTCGTTACCGCTATCATAAACCGCTTTGACCTTTTCAAAATTCCGTATATTGGACACCAAGCCATCACACACCACGCCACCTGCAAACACCCACGATGGTAACCCGTGAATGTGATGGGTGTGGGAACTGATACAACCTTGCGGGCTTGTAAGAGTTTCCCACTCCCACGCAATTCCAGGCTCTCCTCTTGATTACTTTCACGGGTAGTAAACAAGCAAACCAGTTATGGCCAGTTCGAGCTATGTTTAAATGTTTACAATTTCCTTCAAAATAAAGCTCTGCCTACGCAACAGTTATAGGCCTAATACTACAGTGTACGGGACAGTTAATCATAATACTATAGTGTACGCAACAGTTAGGCCTAATACTTCCCATGTACGCAACAGTACGCCTAAAGGCCTCTCCAGACAGAAGACAATTTCGTGCGAAGCTATGCGTAACTACGTGCCTACAAGGTCAACATTGCAGCAATCGTGTGGTTGGTGTTGCGTTAAGGACGAATATTGAAGTCTTTTTTACACCATACTACGTTGGCGTGCAGCCGCGAGCAGCCAGTCTGGTTAGGCCTTTAATACTAACTACAGTGTACGCAACAGTTGGCCTAATACTTCCAGTATACGCAACAGTTAGGCCTAACACTTCCAGTATACGCAACAGTTAGGCCTAACACTTCCAGTGTACGCAACAGTTAGGCCTAGTGGTATGCAACAGCTAAGCCTAATACTGCCAGTGTACGCAACTGTTAGGCCTAATAAAGCAGCAACAAGACCGTAACGTCTGCTGTGGAGTTAGCATCTGGAGCCGGTCGTTGAGCTAACTGCAAAGGGCACTGGATAAAAATGAAGGTAAAAAAACAATGCGTCTTTAGTCAAGCCGATGCTGTGAGAGCGGTTTTCCTACACCTAAAATTTGTTCAGTCCCTAACGCTGCGAAACATATATTGTAAATCGAAAAAGAAAATATTTTACGTGCTGAAAATTGCAGCAGCTGCGGACAAATCCCAAACTCGAGCATTTTTAGGCTCAAGAAATCCGGCCAAGCTCTTTCGCTCAAGTTAATCCCATCGACGAAGACTTCAAACATCAACTGAAAAAACTGAAAATTGCGCAGTAAGCAATTTTCACATTTTTTTTTAACCTTCGAACTATTATAACTCGTTGGTGGTGGCAAAAGAGCTTTGAGTTTGATATCACTACTTCAAAGGGCGGAAAAGCTTGGCGGAAATCATTAGCAAGTTTTGCTTTGGGGAGATCAGGATTACACGAAGAACTATAACTGATTCAGCGTACTTTAGCTTTACTTTCGTGATTCTCTAGTTCGTTTAAATTGTAGCTCAAGTATTACACTGAAAATTTGAACGTGTGGCCCTGTAAGCTGCTACCTAGGGACCCTTTACTGTGTAGCTGCCTTTAAGGCTCCTCCCAAGGCTATGCTCTCAAACAGAATTGCGATGATTAGTCATTAGGCTGGATGTTTCGGGATGATTCTCGAATATGTGTGAATGTGGTGTAACCCTAATTGCCTCATATTCGATGGCCACTTGGTCCTGGGCCTCAACCCTTGGGGAGGTGATTGTTTTGCATCGTTATCTGCGCTACACCTATTCGGAATCTTGAAGGGAATTTAATTTGTAGAAAGGCGGAGAGATCGACGGGACTAAATTCGACTGCAACACGTTTATCGTGACTCTCCTCTACATCTTTTCTTAGAGCTGGTGGAGAAATCGAGGGACCCATATTACATACAATATTCATCTGTCTTCAATAAGTTACAGCACGTCACAAAAGAAAAATTCGACCCGTACCGACTATCGAACCAGCAATAATCTTGATCGACAAACCATCGGATATACCGTATTAATCTATAGACTTTTTAATTCCTCATAATTCCATTTTTAATTCCATATTTGTAATGCCAAGATTCGTCGAGTAGGGAGCTGTTCCCGTCGTACGCTGGTGCAGAGCTAAATACTGCCTAAGGTCTGCTATTATATACTTTATTGAGGAAATAAAATTAAAGAGCTTTCGAAGACTTTAACAACCACATTAAGCACCCTTTTCGGAAGGAAATAACACCATTGTTTCCTTCCGAAGTCTTGAGCAGCTTTTGTTCATCACTATACATAGCGGTGTTTTTTGTTTTTTTTTACTTTGGTTTCGTTCTTTTCCCTTTTTGGCGTTTTTCACTTTCGTTTTGCTTTCGTCCATTTTCTATTGCAGAAAGTATAACAATGGACGAAAGCAAAATGAAAGTAGACGAAAGCAAAACAACAACAAACAAAAAAAA
>JAHWFP010144420.1:0-22846 GCA_023313725.1 Lithobius niger
ACCACCTTTCTGAAGAACGCTGAAGGTCTTAAAAAATGTATAACAAAGCCATACGCGATGAAGAATACTCAAAAGGAAAGAGAGACGAAGCGGAAATGGGAAAAGTGAAAAATATCAAAGCAGCTGAATATCGTATTCCTTGCAGTGACTGTGATGCAGTGTATACTGGCGAAACTAGAAAAGGAGTTAGAACGAGAGTGGCAGAACACATGGCGAACGCCCGGAATGAGAAAATGATAATGGCATCGCAGTCCACTGCAAGGAAATGAAACGTGCAGTAAATTGGAAAGGAACCAACTCGCTCATTAAATCTAATTCCAGAAGAGACCATCATCCCCGATGTTTGCAGTCCCTTGCCATCCAACATCACAAACAGAAGAGAACGAAATTAATGAACATCCCAGGCCCAGCCTATCCTACAATATTATACTGTACCTCATAAACAAGGAACTCAGCAGTCACCTTGCACATGAACGGGGAAGATCAGCGGTGCAAACCTATGAATACCAGACATGTCAGAGCTGCTTAAATTGAAATCTGCAAGATGTCCAAAGTGCAAGTGATATATTAAGTAGCCTGGAAAAGCCTGATGAAGCCAGCAGGTGGTCGTCAAAAATTTGCGCGATAAGGTGTTTCTCGATGTTATGAAAGTGAGCGAACTTTGTGCTAATTTGTAATTTTGAAGCAGTTTTCACAGTATGTGTTGAAATGAAATCTTTCGAAGTAATCCCGACTGGCGACTGCGCATGGAAGAACCAACGATGCCGCCAAGATACATAACCCAGGTAATGTATATTTTTGTCGGCAATAGAAACGTAGTTGTAAAGATCGATTTTTCGGTAAGAGCTACTTTGGTTAATAGAAATCTTACTTATAAAATGAGACTAGTTTTCTGCAGCAGTAATTAGCAAATTTGCAGTGGTCAGTTGGCGCCACATACTTCAGGCTGACTGAGTAGGACTCTTGACTTCAGTCAGCCTCGAAAATACCAATAACTGGCGTTTACAGTGGTAAATTGAAGACATCATCAGAGTGAAAATATACACTTTACCAGACACGTAGAACCCACTGGAAAAGTTTTATTTTTTATTTTCGCTGATTGGGGATCACCTCTGTCAGCCTGTTTGTAAGGTGACAGTCACAGACCACTGAAAATTTGCTAGTTACTGCTGAAACTAGTCTCGTATTAATGTTCAAACTTACAAAAACTCAAAAAAAAAATTTGAAAAACGGAGACACTCGCGTGTCTGCTAATTTTCAACAACTACTCAGGCGCTCCAAGGTTTGTTTTGAACTTTGGTTGTACGTCTTTCAACTTTCTCTGCTTTCGCATCGAAATTTACCCCCATGCCAGGATTTTTGACCACATTTTATCTACCTTGTCAGGTGATCCAACGTACGGTATCTCTATACATCACAGTGAAGGGAAGCATCACATAAAGTGGAACGGCACGACCCCCCTCCTGGCTTCTAACTCCCGCAAGGACGCACACCTCAAAGTACTAGAAGCTATTTACATAAAGCATTTCAAACAACAGCACAAATCCATATCCAAGCCCCAGCTAATTGCCCCCTACAAGATCATTTTGTGACCCCAGTTTTCTCTACGCAATTTGCACAGATGTGGAGCACACGTCGTAGGCCCCAGCCAGGTGAGCTTAGAAATCAGTGGTTGAGAGCACCAAATTCAAATCTGAGCAGTGCGATCAATCATAAAAAAGCCAATGTAGTTTTTTCATCTAAACTTACAAGTGATTCCTGAAGAAGACACGTGACTCAACAAAATCCAGAACTGTTTGGTGATTTTATGTTCATCGAAAATTAGAACAGAGTGTTGTTCTGAACATTTTAAAAATAGTTTTATTTACTCCTGAATTGCATAAGTAATTCCCCCTATCATATTTTAGTACATGTACTTTTATGTTCTACTCGTCCTAGTTGCTGCAAGGCAGTTAAATGGTTTGTTTTTGTAGACCGAAGCACTAAAACGTATATCCTACCTTAAGTATGTATTCTGGATAATTGAATAAGGAAGGAACAGCATTTTCTGATAATCTCTTGGAGTTAACATAGCCTCGCATGAAGCAGTCTTCCGTAAAATGATCGGAACATATGTGATGGTGCAAGGATGGTTCAAAGTCCTCTCTCCTTAAAGCGTACAGCCATTGTTTTAGCAAATGTGGCTTCTGTAGCGGAAATCTGAAAGCAAAAAGGCGAGTTAAAAAACACTGGTAAAAAGTTGCCCATTCATCTACAATTGGCCATCAAATATTTTCCTACCCACATTCGCTACTAGGACAACTGCTCTTAAAAATAGCAAAAAGACAACCATGAATTGAGTTTGTGTTAACTTCGTTAAAGCTCTCCATGGCAACACACAATCTCAAACCAGAAATACCACCTGTATTCGCAGATATTCAACAGCGTTGAAGGTGATGTTAAGTCTCTTCCTGGTGTCTTCTTATGGCAACTTGGGAACATGTTTTTCTCTGGTTTACATCAGTC
Organism: Lithobius niger; assembly: GCA_023313725.1. NCBI lineage: Eukaryota > Metazoa > Arthropoda > Chilopoda > Lithobiomorpha > Lithobiidae > Lithobius > Lithobius niger. Next base: position 2,506 of record JAHWFP010144420.1, read on the forward strand.
TTGGCACGACACGCTTTAAATTCAAATATTCCGCTCGCGCAGCCCTCTGTTTACACATTCCTAAGTTGCCTGAAAAAGACATCTGGATGAGATTAAACATCATCTTCACTCAAAGCTGTTAAAAAATATGTGAATACCAGTGGTATTCCAAGTTTGAGATGGTGCGTTGTCATGGAGAACTTTAATGAAGCTGTTCCTGTTCGTTTGAGTATTCAGTCATCTGGACATTGCTCACATATGACTTCTGCTGCTGTATTTGATCATTGCGACATCTTCATTAGGGATGTGCCGATTATCGGTTTCATATCGGTATTGCCAGTTATCGGAGGCAATTCCGATATATCGGTAATGCCGATGTGCCGATACACAGTATTGGATCACATATAAGCCGCATTTTTATCGGCATATACGGAAACGACGATAACTTCGCTAAATATTAACCGATTATGACGTTCAAATACACCATTTTAACCCTATTTTCGCCAGCTTTCCAATGGTGCAAACCACAAGTCATTAGCTCCATTCGTTCTAGAGTTGTATATAAAAAAAACATTTAACTTACATTTTTCAACAAACGTGGCTTGCTAATAAATAAGAAAAACTGCTGCTCAGTGGTATTTTACGGCTAATATATCGTAAAATGCTCGTCTGTTGATTAATTAATACCTACATTTTCACATATTTAGATTTTAGTGCAGGAAATGTTTGGCTGCTCGTACGTTTTTTGTGGGGTAAGATCTGGAAAAATGGCTGCAGGGAAAAAAAGCTTTGTCCTATAATTTTTTTAAATATTTTTATGAGGCTATGTTTAATGGAAGTTTTTTTCTTGCAGGTACATCGGCAACAGGTATCATACTTTCATTTTTTGCAAAATAATCATTATTTAGTGTTATATCGGCAGCCAATATTGGCAGTTATCGGCATTCCGTCTTGACAGTGATCGGTATCGGTACATCGGCACTTCCGTAATCTTCATATACTGTGGCCAATTTCTTAAGCAACACTTCACTTCTTACAGCTAGTTTCATGGTTGGCACTTTTCCATGTGTCTTTCTTTGCCTGGGTTTCACTGGTATCAACCACTCCCAGTAGCAGAAAGTTCCTGCTACTTCTGTGACGCAATATTGAAGTGCGAATTTTCGAGGGTTAAGGGGATCAGTATAAACTCTGCAAGCATTTTAACCTACAACTCAACCATAGAAGTTTTCAGCACAGCAGCTGCAGTCTATTAAAAAAAAAAATCGGCAGGCAATTAAGTAGTTGCAACTTAAATTTTCAAACTTCCAGTCTTGCCCCAACATTCAGATCACAGGGGCGAAGTGCAACTTTTTTTCTATTTCCGTATCTCCTGCTCTACACACAATGTAAGCGGGGCACTGCATTATGAGCCTGCATGTAAACTCCGTTGACAAAGTCCACTTGCCCACAAGGAGAGGGAGGGAGACGAGAAGTGCGGTAGAGCTAAAAGGATTTCCATTTCTTGGATAAATTAAAAGTTCAGTTGTGGTAACTTAGCAGGGAGCCATTAAAAATATATAGAACAAACGGCACGATCTAATTTATTATGCCTATTATTAGTAAGCTACAGTGTAGTATTCTTAAGTCCAGGAAAACACCACACACACAACCACCACGCTGAACACAACAAAGTTCGCTTGAATTTTGGGTGAAGTGCTACACCCATTCACGTTCTTCAGAAGTATCCCAACCAACTACACCGAAAATTCCAAGCAAACTTTGCTGTGTTCAGCGTGGTGGTTGGGTACGTTTTCCTGGACTTAGGCCTATGTCGTTTCTATACCACTGTAGATGCCAGTTGCCGGTATTTTGTGTAGTTTTCTCATCTAAGCTGCAATTTTTTTTTGCAGAGAGCGTACAATTTCTGTGATGCACGCTTTCTGCTATGGGGCAACAACTTAACTCCAGGCATAGCGAGAAGCATTCAACAAATTGCCAGCCGCCAAACAGGCCTGCAAGACGTGAAATCTTGCAAAAAAAATTGGAAGTTGGAAGTTTTATTCAGTTGGGCAGTCCTGCACAAGCACATAAGCGGTGCTCCGGTACTTATTCTTGACAGAAGCAGTTTCAGACACCTACTAACAGATTCTTGGGGGGGGGGGGGGGGGGGGGGCCCAATGGGCAAGTTTAGTCAAGTTTACATCCTTTTACTGCATTTTTAACGTTTCAAAGGCAGTAAAATTTCTGAAAATGTGTTGCCTTACAGGGCGCTGAGGGACTTTGATAGCATCTTCCCCCACCACTCGTTAGACCCGCTAGTTGAATTCATGGACACCATTTTGAATTTGAAGTTTTTTGCCCTTTGGCACACGACGCATAGCCTATCGGTAAAACATTTTCTGCAGCTTATTTGTTTTTTCGTATGGTTACTAGGGGTGTGCGGTTTTAATATTTTGGGTTCGATTCGATTTCGATCGATTTTGGGGAAGAACATCTCGATTTCGATTATTATTCGATTTCGAAATTCATTTTTTTTCTTTTTCGATTTTAAACTTTTTTTCCCCAATTTTTATCAATAAGTGCTAGCCTTTGAAAAAGATATTAATTTTAAGTAATTACACTCCTGTAAACTAATGTTACTCCAATACATTGAACTTTGAATTATGTCTTCATTTAATGCGCAAAACTACATTTTGGTTTTAACACACTCCCCCGTTTGAGTAGCACCATCCTTAGATTTTATTTAATCAAATTAACTTCATATATTGTGCAAGTTTGGCAAATTATTGCCTCTTAGGTGATTGCTAAACTTACAATGGCATGTTGTAAGGCAATGATACACTATTTTAGCAATGATTAATATGGTACCATGCACAGTTGCCATATAAAACGAAGTCATTACACATTTTTTACTAAAGTTAATGCTTTACTTGATTCAAATTTTTTTATTAAACTTTATTCAGTGTATTTACTTGAAATTTTTCATAAAATTGAAAATAATTCATCTCGTTACTCGATGGGGATCTCGTTACTCGATGGGGATCTCGTTACTCGGTGGGAATCTCGTTAATCGGTGGGAATCTCGTTAATCGAATTTTTCGATTTTGATTCTGATGGATTCGATTCGATTTCGACAGCATAATGAAATCGAATCGAAAGTTTCGATTTTCGCACAGTCCTAATGGTTACCGACGTATTTATTGGTTTTTACTTTATAACTTTTCAGTGCTTTATTCTATTATCTGGCTCTTCCAACAACAGAAAGGTCTCGTTGAGACCATTAAAGTGGAGTATAGGAATGTCCAAATCGGTCAAAAATTGACGCAATGGCAGAAATTTGGTCAAAACGGCTCGTTTTGTCCGCGACTGTGCCTGATTATCTGCGATATCGCACCCCTTTTTGCCTCGGGGACACCACCAATAGCCAAAGTTATCCAAATTAATGCACTCCCCTAAATACCCTCTTCTGGGAATTAGGAATAATTGGAATTTCAGGAGTTTATTATTTAATTCACTTAACCGCGTAAAGCAATGATGAACCCAGGAAAGGAATGGGGGGAAGAAAAAAAAAGGCAAGTGCAGTGTAGCAAATGTGATGCCGTGGCCGCACGTTACATATTTGAGAAGGGAATACATACGCCAGATTGAGAAAACGTTGCTCACCATAAGAGACATTTTTTTATTCATTGGGTGGGAGAGGAGGGCTGGAAGAGTAAAAAACAAATCTAGCGGCCTCCCCAACCCTCCGTTTTTTTTATAGAATTTTTTTTTTCAATAAAAAATTTGTACTGCAATGTTGTTACCCTTTGTATAAACACGACTTGGGTCCAATCAGTAAGATATCTGTATGGTGTATTATTTTATAAAGAAAAAAAGTTTCTGTCTCTCTCTTGAACCTAACCGGCCAAGATGTTCAAGTTGAGAGAAAAAGCTGGTACTCTCACTCTGCCATAGCTAACAGGTTTGACCAGGTTCAGAATTTGGCTTTTCTTCACTTCTTAACCATACCACTACCAGATTATTGAAGCTGACCTCTGCCCCAGTCAGCAACCAAGACTATTACACAAGTTTATTAGGCAGGGCACGAACATTTTTGGACAACATTTGGACAACTACCATATCTTTTAATATGCACACCTTTGTTTAAAGGCTTACGAAACAATCTAGCATTGAGTGCCTTTATTTCCATCGTTAATGTGTTTATGCTTAAATACAAATACTGGGTCAAATTTGGGTCAAAGTGACAACTTCCCCTTCATCCAAGGCGGCCATTTTGGGTGCTTACGGGTCCAACTTGCAACGCACTCGTATGACTTACTACACAGTTGGTAGGGAGCAAATTGTAGAATAAACTACGCAAGGTAAAGATACCTTAGGGATTTTCGTTGCTTTACTTACCGAAAATATGATTGAGTTGATCCTTTGACAGAGCGATTGGGACAGTTTACGACTACACAATACTTCACCATGATTACTAATCCCATACAACGTCTGGTGGAGCTCGACTCTTCAAAACCATCGTTCCCGAAATAGCTATTTTCGGTAATGCCAACGGAGAAAAAAAACAAAAGCGCACTGAAGTCACAATACCCAGGTTCGATCAACTCAATGCAACATGTCAGGGAAGAATCAAAGCTATTTCCGGTTGAAGCGTTTAAATAGGCGGGAATACCCAAGATGCCACAGTTTGTGACGTCATTGCTCCATAACTAAAAGAAAGTCATTATTACTCGAAAGCGTCACTCTCTGATGTAGGATTTAACGCTTTCAAAAACTCACCAGACAGCTAACCCACAGGGACTCGTCACAAAGAGAGTAGGCCGGCACTGGACTGGCAGGACGACCTACTCGTATTTTGTGACGATCCCCTGTGAGCTCAACGACCGTTTCCGTCAACAGTGACGTCACACGTCAACTGTTTGAGAACGTACTTGTTGGATAATATGTTATCCAATATATTACATTCAATATCGATTATCCAATGATCGATATCCAATATATTACATTATATTATTTCCTAACTCTATGCGCTGGGTGCATCTATGAGCAAAACGGCGACCAATGTCACGAAAAAAAATTATCGTTTGCTCACCAATCATCCTTGAGTTGTCAGCGGCCGTTGCTACACAATTTTACGTTAAATATCGGCCAATAAGCACCTTTCAAGGTTAATTAAATATATATTTATGTATATTCTTTTTGCTTAGTGGGGGCACTGCGTGATAATATTTTCCCCCAGTTGTTGATTACTTTTACCATCACTTTACTCAAAAGTTCGTCACTCCTCAGGGAGTTAATACGCTTTTGATGGAAGGTCCGGAGCTTTTATCCCAGCCAGTCTTCTTTGAAGAGTTTATCGAAATATACTTGTCTACGGCTACGAGCGCTGCCGTCGAAATTCCCGGGAGGAGGCGGAAGAGAAAAGTTGACGCTTTCAAGAATATGACGTCACCAACTAATGACGAACTTTGCTGAACCAGCCCGGCGTGCGACGTGTGCAGGTAGGCCTAGGCCTGTGTTACGCTGTTTGAAAAGCAGTCCAATTTGAAAATATTTGATGAAACCAACAAGAAATTGCCATACTAATGTAAGTATGTGATGCATCTGTAAGAGATGGTAGGGTCGATCTGTCACTGTAGGCCGTAAATACTTAGATATACCCCAAAATTGAATGAACATAATTGAATTGAACCACGTGTTCGTAGTGAGGGAGTGTAGGGCACTGTCTGCCTTTATGGCGACCACGCTCGTTATTACGAACTCGTGATTGACTCGATTTAAACAAATAGTCTTCGTTTAAAATGTTGATTTAGTTCGACTTAAGGTTGGTGCAGACTTGTGAACTATTTCTTATACCTAGGGAGCGTTTGATTTTGAGATTAAGGCATTTGTTTGTGTTGCACAATTATCCAGTGCAAGCGTCTCGGACCACGTTGTGATTTAGTAGCAATACTGTAGCCTATTTTCGCAAAATCTACAAATAAAGTCGTATTAAGTAACAAGTTTAGCATTTTGATCGTTAATTTAACTACGTAGCGGCACAGTTGAAGATATGGCGTAGTCGACTTGAACGATTTCCAAGGTTGCGTATTGCTAATAAGGTAATTTGTAAGTACGCTGAACTGCCGGATGAAAAAAAATTAATAAAAAGAATTTCTACGCGTGCAGGAGTGTAAATTCCAAGACGCAGCATTGGTCCGAATAAGAATGGAATCTTGTTTTTGTAAAAACCCGTTTTCTTAGTATTTGTTAATTTCCGCCACACTAAATATCCCGTTTATTACTCTTCAAAACGTTGCGTTATCTGTTTTGAAATTCAAGGAGTGAAATTTCATCCGAGAACTGATAAAGGCTAGCGTATGTTATGATACACGTGTTGGTGGAATCGGTGTTATGAGGAACGTATGTGGAATTCTGTAGGACCTAACATAGACTTTAGGACATCAGTGGACCTAAAGTGATTCGCAGTGAGTCCACTATTAAAACATTAAAACCGTTCCTTGCCCGCTTTGCCATATGGACAAGGATAGAATTGTGGAAAATCTCAACGGAGGAAAACACACCTTGTGAGGGACCTCGAGGGGCTGCATCATCGCCATCAAACCCAGTGAATGCTATCCCATCACCTACTATGGGACTTCAAAAAAAAAATTCACTAGCTGGTCACCTGTACGCTGCTTCTTCACATAATGATATCTGATTCTGCAATATGTTGATGCATAGCGTAGATCGCATTGCTACAGTCTACATCAACATATTATTGGATACACATCAATATATTTTCTAGATTTAGATCTGGAATTCACGAACTTTCATCATGTAGTTTTCAGACGATTTTTTGGTGGTGTTGAGATACTTCTGAAGAACGTGAACGGATGTTGCAGTTCACCGAAAATTCAAGAGAACTTTGTTGTGTTTCTATGTGGTGGTTGTGTGTGTTTTCCCGAAGTTATGTCGTTTTTCAAACTACTGTATACGCCGGTTGCCGGTATTTTTTGACCAACTGGCAATTAAAACAAGTTAACTACTCACTAAAAATATGGCATCCGCAGACTATGCGCTTTGGAAGTGGGGCCATGGGAAACAATCCACTCGAATGTCAATTCAGTAGCAGTCGTCACTTGGCCAGTAGACCTCGAAAGCACTCGCCATTTCACAAAATCTACTCGCCAAATACCAAATAAATTTACATGCACGGTTTCTCTTATGTATTTATGAAATTGTACAATTTCTTTAACACCTGTATTAATGCAAAAAAACAAACGTGTATAGCCCTTATAAATCTGAGCACAACGTCGCAAACTGTACTAATTTATACGGTTCTGAAGATATCCCTCTTTGAGTGCGTTGTCTATTGCTAGTTGCCGATTTGTCAAGTAAGGCTAAATTCCAAGTGTCCAAATGGCGAGTGGCAACCAACATTGGAGAAGGTTGATTGAAAAGCTGCTTTCAAGTTTGTAAAACAGCAAAAAACCTCAAGTTTACTTCATGCAGTTCAGAAGTTGTGGAAAAGGCAAATTCGACTTTGAATTTCGGAATTGTTCAGTCCATAGCTATAATAATTTGTCCTCCATTTTCCCCTTTGCCCTTAATCAGTGGTGCCAAAGTCCACGAATATCCAGAGTATACCAACAGAGTTCAACACCTAAACCAAATAAAACAAGTATCTCACTGTACACTTGCAAATTGTCAGTGGCAACTTGGAGCTACTTTCATCAGGCATGACACCGCGAGTCCTACACGCTCCAACGAACTTCTGACACAAACATTTTAAAATGTGCGCGATATCTCAGTGGGCATCAGAAGTTCTTTGGAGCTTATAGGACTCAGTTTCATGTCTGATGAAGGTGGCTGAAAGTTTGCGAGTGTACAGTGAGGTACTTGTTTTATTTGGTTTGTGTGTTGAACTTGATATGATTCCAGAAAACCAAAGTAACACTATCAGGTCTGCGTTTACGGTATTTTCTATCCAGATTATAACTTTGCGCAGTGGTGGTTGATCCGTAATTGTTTCAAGCTTATCTTGATGCATTGCCATATCGCAGCTCCACGAGTATGGATCCCAGCAAACACAAAAACGTTAGTTTATGGACGTCGTTGATTAGGTTAGGTTAAGTGTCGTGCGTCTAGGCAGGTTACACAGCCCTCTCCAATGTCTGACGCCACTGGATGAAAATCAACAGCTATCACTTTAATTTACCCTTACTTGCCAAAATGGCGATTAACAGTAGTGAATGACACTCAAATAAGGGTACCTAAAGAACTGTATAAGCTCGATACGTACGGTTTGTGGCATTATGCTCAGACTTGTAAGGGCTATGCATCAGCTTTTTCTGCAGTAATACCGAGGTAAAGAAGACTGCAGCTCCATAAATGAGAAAAACCATGCATCGTGCAGGATGTATTTGCAATATGGCGAGTGCTTTTTAAGGTCGACTGGTAAAGCGGCAACTGCTACTGACATTCGAGAAGTTGAAAATTGAACTTGGCCTTAGTGTATTTTTTGTTTGCACGAAACTGCAGTCTGAGGCGTAAGTAGGGTTTTGCCTCCTCGTAGCAGCAAGCTCCATTGGTGAAAAAAAAGAAAGTTTGATTCTTGTTGCATTGATGTTGCCTTGGTGCAGAATTCCTTTGTCTGCGTGGTAAAGGGCCACATGAATGCGTAACAGGCCATTGCTTGTTATTTTCAATCATTTGAAAAACTCGAGGAGAAGCACATGGTGCAGCGTCATGACACCGTGATGTTGCTGCACATGCTTTACACAATTAAATTTTTTAAATGTGTACTTAAAATTTCACATGGATCTGTGATCATTGTCTGGCTTAGTCACTGTCACTTGGAATCAAGCTGCTCTTATCCAAGAGATTTCAAGTGATCTACTGCCTTTCATAGGCCTAAACATGGTTACCTAACATTCAGTAGAATGGAGCCCTAAACAAATAGTAGTTTCTGCTTTTAGCTTCCGGAAACTAATCTGGTGTTGTGCTTGTTGACTCACTGTCACTGACATTACCTTCTGAATGTACATAAAGACTGAATGCACGTGTGTAAGTCATTGTCTAACCGCCTTTTAGTGTGCGGTTGTCTGTGTGCAGTAAAGTCTATTTTGACTAAGATAGGCTAGAATGTTTTGCAATTTTTTTTCCCCTGTTGTGTGGCCCGCCCCTTGTGACAGGCCTTAAATTTAGTTAACTGTGGGAAAACTTTTTTTTTTTTAGCCGACTCACTTCTTTCTGTCATTTATTTTTAAAAACGGTAGCTTAATAATACGCCGTAGGTAGGCATACTACATGCAACTTTTACTTTCTACACGTTCCAACTTTCATTCTAGCTGCACTGATAATTTTTTTTTTATTCTTTTTATAGAGATAGCGGGACAGAGTATGTTTGCAGACCAGGTAAGTCTACATACAGATTGTACACACTATTGTTTTAAAATTATCAGGATAATTTTTTTTGATTGCTTGCCCCATGAAAAAGGGAAAGTACTGAGCAACCCTCTCCAATGTCGGTCGCCACTCGCCATTTGGCAAATGATGCAGTTGGCGACTTGGAATTTAGCCCCACTCGCCAAAATGGCGACAAGCCATAAAAAATTACGCTCAAATAGCAATATCTCGGGAACCGTATAAGCTAGAGATGAACGGTTTGCGGCGTTATGCTCAGGTTTACAATGTCTATACAACAGCCTTTTCTGCAACAGTACTGGGGTAAAAGAAAATTTTACTACGGTTTAAATGCATAAATTAGAAAAACCATGCATTGTGCAAGATGTTTTTGGAATGTGGCGAGTAGAAATTCTGAAATGCCGAATATTTTTTAAGGTCTACTGGCCAAGTGGCGACTGCAACTGGAATGACATTCGAGAGGGTTGCTGAAAGAGCCATACCTCGGGAACCATACAAGTTATAGACGAATGGTTTGCGGCATTATGCTAAGAATTTTAGGGGCTACGTTACTGCTTTTTCTGCGTTGATACTGGGGTTAAAGAAAATTTTACAATTTCGGAAATGCATAAATTAGAAAAACCATGCATCATGCAGAATGTATTTGGTATGTGGCGAGTAGAAATTGTGAAATGGCGAGTTCTTTCTATGGTCTACTGACCAAGTGGTGACTGCTACTGGATTGACATTCGAGAGGGTTGGTACCGAGTAGCAAAGTAATGTTGTGCTGAGAAAAATAAGGCGATTACTGTAATGGTGTTTATTGGCTGTGGCAAAAGTTGGCAACTACACTAGACCTACCTTCTTGGGCTTGAGGTAGCCATGTAGCTATCTTCGTATGTTTCAGTAACGAGGGGGTATGCAACCCAAAGCCTTACGATGGGTAGGCTAGTTACTATTGTAATTTCAGTTTTATTTTTAGGTCAACTTGCATAATTTTAAGTTTCAACAAATTTCTGAAGTTAAAGATAAAATACAAAACATTTCACACTTTTTGCCCCGTTGCTATGGGCTATGTATGTTGCTTCTTTGCATAACTTGATAATCTAACGCAGTTAACTAGGCCCTTAGCCGAACCAATTACTGTAAAATCCAGTAGATGAAACTTATTCACTAAGTACCTGAGCTTCCTGAATTATTTTCTTTCATATTGGATCATTTGTATTCCTCAAAAATATTCAGTGAAAAAAAAGGCAAATCCACCTATTGCATGTCTGCCATGCCTTTTGAAAGGTTGTAAACGCAAGTGTTATACTCTGACTGTACTAGGCTGAAAAAAAAGAAACATATGTATTGCCGGGTCAGATGCTGCTTAGCTAGACAATTTTAATAACGGGCTACAAAATATACCAATCTTATTTCCTGAGCCACGTTATTATTGGCCTTTGTTGCTTGGATTTTAATTTATCTTCACTGCATGTTTTTTTTTCTCCACCTCCACTAAGACATTAAAAGGCCCATACAGGAAAATTTTTCCCAAATTTCCATTGCTTATCAGTATAGCCGTGGGTAGATACCGATGGTATAGCTAAATCAGTAGCGCTGGTTTGGTATTTACTATAAAGTAAAACCCAATAAAACATGGGTAACCACTTCACAACCAATAGCAGTGGACATTTTTGCGAACGGTGTTAGGAAGTTTCTACTGTTGGGATATTCTGTAATTTGGACAGATCTGAAATGCCTATACGCAAGTCCAAGGACACCATTCCTAAAATCTTCCCTATTATGGGTTATACTAGAAGTCGTACACGGCTTCCCCCGTGGTTGTTTCACAGTTTTCGGTTGGTGTGGCCCGACAGTTGACTGAGAAAGGCAAATTTCTTCCTGTAATACTCCCCTTTTTTTCCCATCCTCTCCCTCCCCTCTCCCTCTCTATGCCCATTCTACCCTCTGTTCCTTTTCCCTCCTCTCCCTTCCTCTTTCCTTCCTCCTCTTTCCTACACGTAGTTGAATTAATTATTGCCCCTCCCCCTCCTCCTTTTGCAAGATTTTGCAAAAAAAAATCGGTCTCCAGCACAAACAGCCAAAAAAAAAGGGGGCTGTTTTAGGTTCAGTTAATGCGTAATCATACGCTTAATGGTAACAAGACGCACTGCCCTATCTTAATTATTGTAGCATTAGACTGCCAAGAGTAGGGCTAACAGATGCACTGCCCAACACTGGGCATTTCCTGTCCACGCACCACTCCCAGTCTATCACTTGAGCGATGCGATAAATACTGTGTGAAAAACAAAAACCCTGTCCGTCGTCATGACATCATTTAAGACTTGCTGCTGATATGACCGTGCAGACCAAATTGTTATTCAAGATATGACCGTGCAGACCAAATTGTTATTCAAGACAATGTGCCAATTTCAGCTTTTCGCTTTCCAAGGAATAAACACAACACGCGTTCACGCTCACCCGTTTTCATTGTTAGGGATATTGCAGTGTTGTCCTTTTTGCTGTGAAACTTTGATTTATAATGTAAAATAAAGGTCCCCTTTGAAACTTTAACTGTTAGATATCGTAAATATTTCGGCACCAACAAACACGCAGTTTTCAACGTCAAAATGTGTAACAATCCTCGCAAATTTTCGATAGTCCTTTTTAAAAATGGGGATGGTATTTGCAGCTGGACAACCCTTCCGAATGTCAATCCGGTAGCAGTCGCCACTTGGCCAGTAGACCTTACAAAGCACTCGCCATTTCACAATTTTTACTCAATTTTTACACATACCAAATACGTCTTGTATGATGAAAGGTTTCTCTAATTTATGCATTAACAAAATTATGCAATTTTCTTAAACTCCAGTATTAATGCAGAAAATCCAGTTATATAGCCCTTACAAATGTGAGCATAACGCCGCAAACCGTTCGTCTCTAACTTATACGGTTCCAGAGATACCCCTTTTTGAGTGGCATGCTCTGTAGCCAGTCGCCGATTTGGCGAGTAAGGCTAAATTCCAAGTCGCCAACTGTTGATTTCCACTCGCCAAATGGCGAGTGGCGACCTACATTGGGAAGGGTTACAGCTGGACTATGCTCCAATTTCACATGTTTACATTGTCGCACGCACTTTCATCTAGTTTGAAGTGGGCGGTGAGACAAAAGAAAATTAAGAAGTTTAGGTGCGATTTCTCTGGATGCGGAAGTACAAGTTTCGTTTACAAACTGAATAATTTTCTGAATTAAATTAGTTCTCTTTAAAAACCTTCTGCAAAACTAAGAATCAACACTTAAAAATGTCAGCCCCCACTTTCATCAGTACCCTCATTGTCTCTTAGACACCACGATAGCGATACTGTACCACATTATTTTATGCTTGGTAATTTTGGTTTTGTGTTATTGGTGCTTACTCAGACCTCTTATCTGGCTGGGCGTCTGTTCTAATCTGTATCTTACTAATATTTGGTAATTTATCTTAACAGTTCGACGTTGGGTTCCTGGATGATCCTAGTTCCTTGCGCCGCGCTATCGGTGTTCCCTCGTCTGGGGCAAAATCTATTGATTTTAACTTCTTAGACAATGAATTGTTCAGCACTGGTGGTGAGGTAGGTAAATTAGAGCTAGCCTATTGGCCATTCTTGCTGAACTTTCATCAAGCTCGGCCTGCTCCTACTCAAAAATAAATGTTCGGGTTTTGGGCCATTCCTTTATACAGTCAGAATTTGGTATTTCACAATAATGTACAACATGACAAATTACATAGCCTTATTACTACTATAGCACCTCTGTATTTACGATTTTTGCTCTGTTTATGTCTTGTACGCTTAGATTTCAAAGGAAAGGATATTCACCGTTCCAATACGCTTGCAAATTTTTCGACAGTCTGGTTCTTCCCGATTGGATGGGCTCAGAACGACTGTCTTCATCAGGCTACCACGTCACCTCAACGATCACGACAAAGTAAGCGGTGATGTGGTAGCCTAACGAAGACAGTCGTTTTTAGCCCCTCCAACTCAAGAAAAACCAGACTGTCAAAAATTTGCAAGGATTTTTGGAACAGTAAATATTCTTTCCTTTGAAATCTAAGCGTACAAGACGTAAACATAGCCTAAAATTTTCAAAGTAAGCGATGTGACATTTAAAACCTATTAGCGTTGCCTTTTAGACTTGAATGTTGGACTGTCTACGTGGGGAATTGTACCCACAACCTTTAGAGCAAAGGGCGAAGGCCGTGTCAGTATGGCATAGCGAGAGGACTTTGTCTTTAGGGTTTTAAATGTTGTGGGTTGAATTCCCCGCTCAGGCAGTCTTGACACTTAACGCCAAAAAGCAATGTAAATAGGTTTGCATCTTTATTCATTTAGCTGATTAAACGGCATAAATTAAGACGGTGCTGTTTTATAAATTGAGAGTTGTTAGTCTTAATTTTTGTTTTCTTGTTGGCATACTTGTCCCACATTTTCCGGTTTTTTTTTAATGTTCATTTTACTGGGTATGCACGCAGTTTTCAGGTTTTTTCATGTCAAGAAATAAAAAGGCTTTTTGTGTTAGAGGCAGAACACTACTTGTAAATAGGCCTTACTTTTTGGCTGTGATTTATTGCTGTTTATTTTAGTGGTTATTTTTTGGTGCTTACCTTTAATTTGTTTTAACACAGTTGGACGATGCATGTGGGGTTTTCTCGGAAACAGAAGACTATGCACGCATGCTTTTTGAATGGCAACAACACATTGGCCTAATCGGCAATGATCTAGTGGACTTTGAAGATCCATTGTCAGGATCGTGCTTTAAAGATGGCAAGTTCGTTCCGTCCTTTAGTGATAATGCAGGTGCGACAAACTCCAAGGAAATAGCAGGTAAGTTAATTAACAATGAAAAGATACAAGTAAAGCTGTATCAATCTAAAATGCATTTAAAAAAAAATACCAAACTGGACATGTTTTGATTTCTACTGAATCATTTTTCATTTTTCCTGTGTTAGCAACGCTGATATTGAGTGTACGCGGGAGAAGCCAACATCCGGGGGCCGCTCGCGGCTTTTTGAGGTGGTCGCAAGCATTTTTTCGAGACAGATTTTTGTGGTTGACTACGCTACTGCATTTTTAAAGGTTTTTTTGCCAGCTTTCCAATGGGCGACACTCCTAGTTCCTAGCATTAACTGTTCTCAAGGGAAATGTAAAAACTAGTTTTCTTTATGTTTAACAGATTTTTGAATCGTTATCTGCCTTTTTAAAGAAACTTTTTATAGCCGACAAAATATACATTCCCCGATTTCCTATTAGCGTTTTCCCCCCTTTTGTAGCTCAAATCCCTAGTTAGCATCCCTGCCGTGCTCGTAACCTCCCTTTACTGCACATATGCGAGCGCAGGCCTCCATATATATAACGCCGGCGCAGCGTGCCGTACTTCATTTTTCTACCTAGGGCGGCTGCTGCGTGTGGTTGCTCTTGAGTTCTCCCATCTTGTGGCCATTGGTCACGTCTACAAGCCTACGGACCATCCTTGCCATTAGTCAGGGTGGCATTCTGCCTGGAAAACCGGGAAAATTCAGGGAATTTATCAAGTCTGTAAAATTCAGGGTTTTTGAAAAATATTTACCGAAAATCATGGAATTTAAACATTTTCCGGAAAATCTTTCACATAAAGTTTGCATAATTTTTATTTCTAAAACCTTCACTTTATTTCTGTTAAAAATTCATTTCCTTTTTGATTCATTTATAATAAAGCGAAAACTCCTTAGGTCTAAATAATGTGAGACGTTACGTGTTAGTGAGTTTTTAGTTTTGTCCACATTGTGGCTTTTTCTTGCTCTTTACCAGTACCAGTTAGAGCAGTGAAATTTTTGATTTAGCAAAGCAATGCGATTTGACTAAAATGTCCTGTACTGCACCTTCCTTTGACCAAAAAAAAATCAGGGAAAAGTGTTAGTATCGATCTGGAAAACCTGTAAAAATCGGGGAATTTCATCACAAGCTTTTGAACGCCACCTTGTCAGTGCACGGTCCTCTAAGGGGACCATTGATTGGGCATTGGCCCGACCCTCCTTGCGCTGTTTTTAGGTGTTGCTTGCCCTCGGACGCCTGCGGACCGAGACCGGGACTTGATGCCCGGCCCGTTGCCTTTTGTGGACCGCATCTGCGGCCCAGCCACCTTTGAACTGGCTTCCCAGTTCTGCTTATCCACGGACGTCTACGGACCGGGACCATGTAAACATACTACATATTAGGGATCTCCCGATCCTACTTTTACTAAATCCGGATTGGATCCAGATAAAAACATCATTACCAGTACTATGAAACATTTGAATAATTTTAAAACTACAATCTTCTTCCATGATCGCACAATTTCATACATCCAGATAATTTACAAGATTTGGCTCATCGGGTCCGGATTCATACCGAATCCAAAATAAAACCTGTTGATTGGCTCAGTCCGTTGCATTTTGTATGGACTTAAAAATAGTAAATTGGAGATTGAAATATAAGGATGCACAGGGGCAAATTGCACTTCTAAATCACACTTTGTACTCATGATGCAGCTCGTTGAATTTTTCATAACTTTTAACCGCAAAAGCTACAGACTAACGGTTTGCGGTATTTTAAACAGAGTTTTAGATTTCCAGTGACATCATTCCTTTTGAAGAAGTTCAACTGGAAGTTTTTTTCCTACATTTGGTTAAACTATGGGTATAGTTTTTTAGTTGAATAGTGAAGTTAAGTTGGTTTTAAGCAAAGTGCAGGAAAACTGTACACGTTATTGAGATGCTGAATGTTAGAATCTTCAATGGCTATAAAATAGGAAACCAGTGTTGGCTTACATTTTGGTTTTGCATGCCAAAAACTTTTTCTGTACCCTAGTGCAAATTTGTACCTCGATCAACATTTGGAAATTGAAATCCTGAGTAAAGTTTAACGACTTGAGTACACCTTTTCGCAACCTTTTTTTTTTTTTTCTCATAACTTCTGAACAGTTTATGCTGAAAATTTGAAATTAACTCCATTGGAAAGCTGGTGAAAAAAACGCTTCAATTGTATATTGGGATGTCGAAATCTGCCAAAAATTAGCGAAGTTATTGAAAAACCGTCTAGACATTAAAAATTTGCTGAATCCGAATCCTAAAGATCCGGCCTCGATTCGGTCGATCCCTACTACACAGATACTTGAACTGGTACATAGCTACACCAGATTTAGCTGTCTTGGATGGCTCTACATCCTCAAAAGTAAATAATAGATATGTCATCGCAGCCGTCCTCTTCCTGGAGGTAATTTCAGTTAAAACGTGATAACCGATGACTACTGGGGCCGAAGCGGATGATGCAATGATTTTTTTAACGTTATTATTTTTTTATTGTTGTAGCCTTACAAGCTGATGACCTGGACAGTTTGTTGACGCAGTTTGAAGCAAGCCAAGGTGTGTGTTGGTTCATTATGTCTTAGTTTGTTGCTTTATGTCATGGTCCACAAGTGTATAAAATATCCAGATTTATTTTCAGCTGCCGACTGGTTATTGAAGGAGTGCATTACTCCAGCCGAACTACTGTAAGTTGTTTCTACACTTTATTTATAAGGCCATGCATTAAAAATATGGTTCTCGGGCATAGAAAGTTTCAAATGGTCGACTTGCATCTAAATCTGGCTTAAAATTCTCCAACCCCGTCAAGTTTTGTCCCGCCTTCAGTTTGCACCGATATTAACACCATCCTGAATTACCATTTTTGTAGTTTCTGTAGTTTTCAGAACTAAAACAAACGCCAGCACACGTGACGTAACAACACGTTCGTCTTCCGAAAGTGGTTGAAGCTTTTATTTCTTATTGAAGCAAAGTTATTACATCAAGAGGAAGGTTGACTCCTCACATTAAAAAATGGCCAGATTGCTTAAACACAGCATTTAAAAGGCTATTTTTCGGAAACTTTATTCGAAGCAAGCGCAGATCGGATTTCAGAAACCCCCAAAAAACAATTTGATATGAGGCTTTTTAGTTGTTGTGGCACATTATGTAGTATTGACACAACAGTAGTAATCAACCTAATGTTAACTTTGAAAAGTCACTAATGCTGCGTCATTATTTTTATTTCTTGCAAAAAAAAATCGATACGGAGGGCCTGAGAACCATTTTTTTTTGCTTTGCATGACCTAATCCGCTCGATTTTTAAACAAAGATGTTGTATAGCAATTCGACTGGGGTTGATTTTGAAAGTTGTCGTTAATTTTTGGAAATAGAGACTGCCATTGGCTTCTGCTTTAGGCTTCTGAACCTAGCTTACATCAGTATTATCCCTGCTCTAATCCCCCCCCCCCCCAAAAAAAAAATAATAAAAAAAACAGTTGTTGCAGAAGCCGGGTAACATGCTGGCACTACTAATTTTTGTTGAATTACAACTTCCACCTACAAATGATATAGCATAGCCTACTCTTTATTAGCCTTACGAACAGGCTGAAGCGTTACTGTCTAGGTGTTGAATGCATTACACCGTACGCTTTATGTGGCTTGAGAAGTTGGGC
This sequence comes from Lithobius niger, assembly GCA_023313725.1. Lineage (NCBI taxonomy): Eukaryota > Metazoa > Arthropoda > Chilopoda > Lithobiomorpha > Lithobiidae > Lithobius > Lithobius niger. The sequence continues at coordinate 20,347 of JAHWFP010144420.1, forward strand.
CCGTGGATGTAGCGGGCCTAATACACGTGTAGTATATGACACCATCTCGAAATAAAATGTATGCTCGGTCCATAGTAGTTTTTCCCCCCTACTGGTAATTTTCGCAAATTACGTAACTACGGTTTACTTAGTATTTACTCTGAAATGTCCATATTGACATATACGTAAAACGCTCTGATACGATGACAGCTCGGAAGATTACGACAGGAATTAACCAACAAAATTCAAACCTTAGTATACCTCTTCACACTGTGGCACTTCTGATCCTATATTGGCACAAAGGCCCACTGAGCCAGAAGCTCACCTACATTTACACTACGATGAAGAAAGACTTAATTTTACTGAAGAGGGAAAAAAATGGGTTAAGGTAGTGAGTGCTCAGTGTTTATCGTTAATAAAGAGTTTGTTGTAACATATAACATCACCATCTGTGTTGCATATTTTTGCCCTTTAAAAGCTTATCGTTTATACTAGATGGCATATTAGGGCTAAATAAAACTTGCTAATCACCAAATAGTTGATGTGGAGTTTAGTTCTGGTTTACAATTAATATAATAGAAATCAACGTCTATTTGACTCTTGGTTTTGGAAAGAAAGAAAAAAGATAGGGTACGGTTTAGACTGTAATTATTGGCGAACAAAAGTACCAAGAAAAACGCTCACTTTCACAACAGACACCCACACCGTCTAGCGATGTTTTTCGGAGTAATGATTGGGATGTAAAGATTAAAAAGCTCACCACACTGAAATCCATCTAGTTCTAATTGCTTTCTTGAGAGGTTGGCCTAATGCATTGAACATGTTGGAATATTTCTAACGTGTGTTATTGGAGTGTGCAGATAAGTGTGGATACGTAGTCGAGTTTGCGTGTTCAGTGTACCAAATTTGGTTTGTAGGTCTTTTTAATTTGGTAGGATTAAAATGTGCAAGCTTCTGCTTAACTGTGGGTCCATGGTTACAAAATACTAAAGCTCGGCCGATGCCGGTATCGGCACCGATACCAGCGGTATCAGTATCGGCTAACTGTTTTGGTAAAGTATTGGTTTTTGCGATATCTTCGCCAAAAACTGTGTTTAATGTTCCAAAACACCATTTTAACTGCTTTTTTGAGAGCTTTCCATTGGTGCTAATATCAGAGTGATAGCTTCAGTCGTTCTCAAATTATTTAACAAAAAATAAAAACGGGTTACAAAAAACGCACTTTACTGCAAGATAGGGATGTGCGAGTAGAAAAATTTTAATTCGAGTCGAGCCGAGCCGAGTTTTCAGCAGCAGAATCAAGTATCGAGCCAAGTTCGAATATTTGATAGAAATATTTTGTTTGCAAGTTTCTCTTTAATTTGTTAATAAGAACAAAGATGGTGCTTAGCTGACTGTGTTGGTAATGGTTTTCCAGTTTTCAGAACATAACTTAAAATGGTTTCAGTTATTGACTTTTAATTTGCATCACTGGAAAGCTCTTATCGAGACGATCGATTTGGTATATTGGAATGTCAAAATCGGTCAAAAATTGGCGAAGTTATCGCATTTTCGCCGAATTAGAGTTTTTCGAGTATGGATGCGAGCCGAGTTCGAGTACAAGTTTCATACTCGGCTCGGCTCGAATTTTTCGAGTATCGCACATCCCTACTGCAAGATGCTTGTTTATAGAACTTTGAGATTCGGAATTTTTCATCAAATTAGTTACTGAATATGGAAGAAATATTAACTTTACTGGAAGTGATGCACTGAAGTATCCGTATCGGTGATGTAGCATCGGATTGGTCAAAGTTGGTATCGGCCGAGCTTTATAAAATACTAATTGGTCTTAAGTAACGAAGTACTGTACAGTGAAACCTCTTTATAATGCTAGTTCAAGGGCCTTCAGAAATATATTGTATATCAGATTTATCATTATAAACAATCTCTTTTGCATGCATGATGTTATAATAGGTTTATTGTTAGAGGGTTTTAACTGTAGCTTAAAACCGATTGGAACACTGGAACGCGCTCGTCTAGCAACGGAACCAGAAATGAATGTTTAAATGATAGTCATTGCAGTTCTACACAACAATATTTTGTTATTTGGTTTGACATCTTAAATTTTTTTTTCTTTTCCCATAGTGTAAATAAAGCCACAGAAGATTTCAGTTTAGATATTGTTGATGTATGTCCAGGGAGAGATGTGATAGAAGAGATTATCGTAGATGCTGACGACGAAGCAGAATATATTGATGTGGAAGAGGTAGATGACGAAATTGACTTTTGCCAACCAGTTGGGACAGTATCTGTGGACCAGAGATTTGTGGACTTGGATCACGACTACTGCCTGGTAATTGACGCTGGCGACTCGGAAGTTGATATTGAAGAAGACAACTTGGGAGATGGACTTTACAACAAGATTCCCAGCTATTACCACGAAACTGTTTTGCTTCGTGGCAATATCTGTTCGTCGCCCTGTCCTGCGAATGTGACAGAAGTAGTAGTTGTCGACGACAGCCCAGTTTCACCGCTCACAAAC
>JAHWFP010144420.1:23246-42577 GCA_023313725.1 Lithobius niger
CAGAAGTAGTAGTTGTCGACGACAGCCCAGTTTCACCGCTCACAAACGACCCTGCTGCCGACAGTGGCCTGTATTGTCGACTACCGCCATACATTGCTGAAGGACTTCCTTCTGGAAAACCGGATTACAATGGTGTTACGGACGTTGTGGCCAATTCTAGTTCCTCTACACATTCTGCTGTTGAACCTGCGCTCAAACCGTCGTCGACGACGTATGTTCCTCTTCAGTCTTGTACAGATGCTACTGATCAGCTGACAATTGGACACACCCAACTTACTGATGATGTCAGTGATAATGCAGTCTCTCGCACTCCAAATGATGGGGACTTGCACGTTAACCAGGTTGCAGATTGTGCGTCCACGCACGATAACCAGATTACAGATTGTGTATCCACTGCAGGTTCTCTGTGCGAGCACAAGTTGATGACAGACCCCCAAGCCGATGACTCAGAACCAGAAATTTATGGTGCTGACGACGAGTACTGCCGTTATTACGAAAGACAGGCTCGGAAGCGACATAGGCACATTCGAGAAGTCAAATCGCGATATAACAGGTAACAAAAAAAGTTTATGAATCAAATACACATAAGGTTTTTGGTGTTCTGTTTTAACTAGTTTACACACCACTAAAAACGAATTTAAGGTTTTTATTGTTTCATTGTAGCGTGCTGAAAACAGGAATTATGTCCCATTTTAGAAATCAAACTAATATTGAACCCTTTTATAAAGTACAGTGGGAATTGCATTAGGCACTGCCAAGTATTTTGCCGTTGTATGAAAGAAAAAGAAAAAACTTGTAAATTTTGATGATTACAGCACGTGTAGCGTAAAGCTAGGTTATGCCCGTCAGCTGCCATGCTGCATATTTTTGAATCTGCTGAACAGCTGCCAAAAAAGAAAATAGATATAAGGCCCACTTAAAACAAGTTGTTGGTTTTTTGGGCCTTTTCTTAAGAAATTTGTGTTTATTAATTCATCTGTTTTGTCATACACAAGTAGTTACAGTACAGCATTTGAGCAAAAATGTAAAATCTCACTTTAGTATAGAGGGATGAGGAAGTAAACTGACGGACAACCTTACTCCTAAGGGGGGGGGGGGGGGATATATTAAAGCAGCAGACAGTTCTCAATTTCTTACAGGACTGCAGTGCTCTGGACATTGTCTTGGGGATGCTGCTGCAGGGACCTTTGGGCAGGTGGTATTTTCAATTATTTTGTTTATTTTGGTAAATTAAAGAACACTAACCTACGTTATAACTCTGGTTACTACGTGTCCATGACGTTGTTTAACCCTTTAAGGACAGGTGTGGCCGAATGCGCCCAAGCGCTCCAGGATGGGAGGGCCCAGATGTGGCGGCAATAATATCGCCCTATTCAAAGGGCTGTAGCTCTATCCCTGTTTGTCAGATTGCCATGACCATGATGTTACCTTAGTTTGAAAGGGAAGAGTCTTAACTTTTCTAGACGTGTGCTAATTTTTATTTTATAAGTTACAAGTGCAAGTATTGGTATGTTCCATTCGTTTGGGTTACTTTTGCTTTTGATTTCAACATTTACCGTAAATAATGATGTTGGTATAGTATGCATTTCTTTGCCATCTACCAACTCTGCGAAACAAGAGTATGGTTCACGATTAATGTATAACTGCGGGTAGATGAACAGGATTGGGTTTGTGTGTATTGCGTACTACAGACGTTGACTTCACACCATTCGCCTGTTTCGCTAAATTGTTCGATGGTAAAGAAACGTACGGATACTATATTCGTAATGGCGAATTTAAATTTTTTTATTTAAATCTTGTTTTACTACAGTAAAGCCATAGCAAGTTTGCTTGAATTAGGCCTGTTCAGATGCAGAAAGACTGGTAACTGGATGACTTAGTTATTAGGTCGACAAAACGTTTCGGAGTTTCCCTCTCCGCACTGCACATGGTTTTGGAACTGAATCCCAAAACCTTTCTGGGTTCTTTTTTGTAGTCTTCAAGTGCTTAAAGTGCAAGAAACACAACCCTTCCCAAAGAGTACACTAACTCCAATCAGAAGTATGCATTACGAAAAATAGTGGCTGCTGCGTTCATTTTTTTTGCAGCTTAAGTAGCCCGTTTCAGCACACGGTAAAATCAACACAAACCATTCACGCACAGTCGCATGCAACCCTCTCCAATGTCGGTCACCATTTAGCGACTGCAAATCAACAATAGGCGATGGAATTTAACCTTACTCGCCAAAATGGCGAGCAATCGAAAATTCTACTAAAAAAATAGCGATATCTCGGGATCCGTACAAGTTAAAGACGAACGGTTTGCGGCATTATGCTCAGATTTTTAAGGGCTATATAACAGCTTTTTCTGCATTAATACTAGTGTTGAAGAAAATTGTACAATTTCATAAATGCATAAATGGAGAAACCACGCATCGTACAAAAATGTATTTGGTGTGTGTGGTGAGTAGAAATCAAGAAATGGCTAGTACTTTCTACGGTCTACTGGCCAAGTGGCTTCTGCTAATGGATTGACATTCGAGAGGGTTGGTCGCATGTAGCGTCTGATTTATAGTGCTAGGTTTTTTTTTCGTCAGGGGTGGGGGGTTGCTTGGGTTAGGGAGGTTTTCTTTTTTTGTTTCTTCCCCTTAATGTGGATGACATTCTGTGTTACGATATGTGGGCAGTGGGGTGAACTTTCTGCATATAAGTGGTACGACTTGTTACACTGTAGCTTAGAGCCTTAAAAAAATGCTGCCCGCGATGCTAATAAAAACGTTCTGATGGATCGAAATCAACCACATTGTTGAACTGTTGGGTACAGAACATTTAAGCAACGATAAATGATTCATCATGCGTAATGAAATGCTGTGCGGTCATAAAATCTTCCCCTTTTACAAAAATGTATTCTACACAAACTATTCTCGGTCCGACATAGGTTTTCTGAAAATGAAGCTCAACTCAGTTTTTTTTTTCACTAATTTAGTAGGCCAAGTCTTCAATATGTGCTTCGTTTGTGGCCCTGAGCACATCAATGAGATATTCATTTTCCCTCCATGTATTGGCCCACATCTCTTCGATTACATACTGTTGCTGCAGTTTTTCAATGTTGGCAATGGGTGTTCTGTACACTGCGTCCTTTACATACCCCCCACTGGAAAGAGTTAAGGAGGGGGCTATCCAAAGATTTGGGTTTTCACGCTTTGTGCCTATTTACCATCCTCGAACCAATTGGGAAAAAACTTTTGTTAGGAAATTAGGTTTTTTTTCGGAGTGGCGTCGCAGAGTTTTTTTTCCCGAATAGCGCTGCTCACATGGTGCGCACGTACATGGGGATAGGCTTGAAATGCGGGGGAGGGGGGGGGGACAAGACGCATCGGAATACAGAGTTTCATGATGCCCATACTGCTGGTTTGCGAGCCCTAACTGCTTGACAAATTTTGTGTAATTCTCGTAATGCTATGAAAATAGTTGAGCTTCTTTTTGCAAAAAAACCGTACTTTGCATCTACCAGATCGCTGTTATCTTTCTCTCTACATTTGTTTGTATAGCACAGCTACAGTCTGTAATGTTCCTGCCACTAAGCTTATACCACAGGTGACAATGTGTGCGGGAGAGGGTTGTGTTGATCATTCAGTCGATCAATGTTGGCAGGAATGCTTCTAGTTTCTGCTTGGAGGTTTTCTGATTTATTACCATTTTCGGTTTTGGTAGGAAACCCTTCCGAATGTCAATCCAGTAGCAGTCGCCACTTGGCCAGTAGACCTTACAAAGCACTCTCCATTTCACAATTTCTACTCGCCACATACCAAATACGTCTTGTATGATGAAAGGTTTCTCTAATTTATGCATTAACAAAATTGTGCAATTATCTTAAACTCCAGTATTAATGCAGAAAATCCAGTTATATAGCCCTTATAAATCTGAGCATTACGCCACAAACCGTTCGTCTCTAACTTATGCGGTTCCGGAGATACCCCTTTTTTAATAGCATGCTCTGTAGCTAGTTGCCGATTTGGCGAGTAAGGCTAAATTCCAAGTCGCTAACTGTTGATTTCTACTCGCCGAGTGGCGACCGACGTTGGGTAGGGTTGGTAGGAGTTAACCTTTGCTGCAGTTTTAAAGAAAAATGGGAAATAAATGATTGTAGTAGGTTAGCTTATCATTGCAAATTTTGGTGTGCATGTATTGGAAATGGATTTCTAGAAAATATGAATGAGCCATTGGGTAGGCTACATGATATCTGTACAAATTGTATACTGAACTCGTTTTTATTTTGTTGTAGGTATTCTTCATCACGATCACCAACTCGGTCCTGCTCTTCTCGTAGTCGTAGTAGTTCCTCAAGCAAATCACAGTCTAGCTCTCACTGCTGGGACCGAAGTAGGAGCCGTAGTCCACCTCGGTCTCATAGAAGTCGTAGTAGAAGTCAGTCTCGTAGGAAACATAGAAGTCGGTCTCGTACGAAACATAGAACTCAACATCGTAGAAGTCGTAGCAGAAGTCGTAGCCGAATTCGTTCTCGCAGTCCCAGTAGAAGTAGCTGTTCTTCTAGGTACGGGGTACTTCCTTAATATATGTATGTAGCATTTAAGTATTTCTGTCACAGACGATTGTGTTAATTAAAAATATTTGGTCATTGATGACACGAAAAACTACAACGGTGAAGAGGCTAGGCTACATATAATCTACTATACCTTTCGACAACAGACAGAACTTCAACAATACTATTATTTATTTACCATGAATTCTTGTTTCCAAGGCACCCTCAATTTTTCGGTGGTGTTGCGGGGGGGCAGCTAATTGTTGTAACAAGTTTTTTTTTTTGGGGGGGGGGGTGTTCAGGTGCATTAGTATTAAACAGGACAGAAAGCCAATCGGCACAGAAAGGTTAAATAAATGCAGAGGTCCTATTGTACTCGCCTGTGTCAGTATGGCTCAGCGGTAAGACCTTGGCCTTCGGTTTCAAAGGCCACAATTGCTTTCGTAGGTTCAATTCTTACATTTAAGTCCAAAGGCAACGTAAATAGGTTTGCGGCATCACAAGAAAATATAACACAACACAACAAATTTGAAACACTGTTCCTTGAATTTTCGGTGGAAAATTGATTGGGGAAGAAAAAAGATGTTATAAACTCTTCTGCAAACTTCGTCCACCTTCTTCAGACAGTAAATGCAAAAACTTATATTACATAAAGTCAGTCAGATTTCGAAACGGCTGCTGCACAATGCCACTGAATTCGGCAGTTTCAAATTCTGACTGACTGACTTTATGTAATCTCTTAAGTTTTGCATTTATCTTCTGAAGTAGGTGGACGAAGTTTGTAGAAGAGTTTATAACATCTTTTTTCTTGTAATGTCGTCTGCTAACCACAGTAGCCTCCACCTGCCGGTGTATTCATATAGGTATGCACCTGTGTTTATTGATTCAGTAATAATTAAGGTCAAAGTTGATTTTGGGATTTTGAGAAAATTTATTTCTTTGAAGCCTTGTTGTATGGATTACTTGGTAAGTGGGTAAACAAGCAAATTAGTAGTTTCGAAGCTGTATGTACTGCCGGCTCTATGTTCATCCGTGTTGTAGTTTTATCATAATTTGACAACTTCATAGTTACGTTGTTTTAATGCCCAGACTCAATTTTGACCACTGGAACTTGGAGAAAACGCTCTTTTACTGTTTGTCCACTCTTGAGCACAATTACACAAATAAAATACGAAAACTGTAACAAACACCAGTTTTTCATACAAACGGAACCGAACAAAAATATTACCAAACCAATCAACCTTTAAATTAAAATTCAAAACGACTCTGTTACAAAATTTCATACATATTTATGAAAGTACAAGTTTCTTAACAAATGCTGTTCAGTCTTTATAAGGCCATTGATAGTGACGTGCGCGTCAGTCGTTCATGTTTGGGGAGGTTTGGGATCGCGCATAGGGGATGGGCGATGGAGAGACATGACCAGATATTCAACGGTTTTTATCATAGTCAGTGAAAAATAGTAAAAGTAATTTTAGAATGTGTAATAGAATGCTAGGGGTGATGCTTAAAGTTCACTTGTTTTTAAAGAGCTGTAAGTTGGTGAATATCACTGTAAGATGCTATTATAGAAACGACACACTTTTTATGGAACAAAAGACAAAATAAATTATGTCAAGTAAGGCTTGACCGGTCCGATGCTACATCACCGATAACGGTGCTGTTACTTCAGCGCATTACTTCCAGTAAAGTTAATGTTTCTTCCATATTCAGAAACAAATTTGATGAAAGATTCCGAATCTCAAAGCTCTATGAGCAAGCATCTTGCAGTAAAGTGTGTTTTTTGGAACCTGTTTTTGGTTTTCGTTAAATAATATGAGAACGACTGAAGCTTACGCTCTGAAATTAGCACCATTGGAAAGCTTTCGAAAAAGCGGTTAAAATGGTGTATTGGAACATCAAAAACGGATAATTTTTGGCGAAGATATCTCAAAAACCAATATTTGACCAAAACAGTTAGCCGATACCAATACCGCTAGTATCGGTATCGATGCCAACCTTAATGTCAAGCTATAAAATTAGTAAGATTGCCATATTGAGTTTTGAATTCACTGATGTTTGAGATAATGAAGTAAATTTTGTATGGTTCCAATCTAGGGCTGGGATCGGTTACACGGTTAACCGTTAACCGTTCCACGTTCGGTTACACAGATTACAAAACCCATATCCGAAAAACGTTTGATGCGGGCACCATTCAAAAACCGCGGTGAACAAGCCAAAAATAGCCAAGTGTCATCATTTAGGCCTACTAATCCAAATACTCAAAATCAGTGAAAGTAGAAAACCGGGGTGGGTAGGGGGTAGCTTATTTACAAATAATCCGCATGGGCTTGTTGTCCCATCGAAGCTACTTACTTTCTTCGAAACAAACTGCTGATCGCCAGCGCGTACACGAGGCAGTTAAAGACATGCTGGCCAGCATCTGCCCTCCCCGCGTCCTGGAGAAGTGGACTCGTCTATACCTAGCGCGAACGGCAGGGAAGCACCGTCATAACACGTAAACGAAATGCATTGCTACCCGAAAACGCAAACATGCTAATTTTTCTGGCTCATAATTTGAAATTAATGGAACATTAACGAAACGTATTAAATTTTGTTGTTTTGTTTTTGGCTTACATTGTCGTTAAGATGTAAAATTTGACATCTTGTAGAAATTTTAAAGAAACATAAAATCAAAATTCTTGATAAAATAACTACTTAAATTTATCAACGTCAACTTTCTTCTAGTTTAAATCCCAAAATGCAACATGTAGTCAATAATTGCGCTTGTCTTACCAAGGACTAAATCATATTTTTTTTTCAGCTTTTGTTTTTTAATAATGTATTACACAGTGGTGAAATTTTTTTGGGCTGCATTTTTTGCTGAAAACGGAAAAACGGTTTTCGTGTAACCGACCGGGGAAAAAAACCGGTTAAACGGATAACTAAAAAACCGGAAAGTACCAGCCCTATTCCAATCAAATAACACAAGAGTATGGAGTAAACGAGGTTTTTACTTTATTAGCCATGAAATTAAGGATTAGATTTTTAACCTTTACAACTCTAGAATCCTACTAGAGAAAGTCGTTGCATTAGCAGAAGTAACATTCCGATACGGTCATGAGTTTTGGGAGACTTTGGATTAGGTGCACTTGGGGTGTCGTTAATTAGTCGACTACAATGACAATTTTTTTTATGGTTCTAAGGCATATCCTTCGTACTCAGGTTTTACTCATCTGAATTTTCTTTAAAGGTCTTCATCATCCCGATGGGAGGATAAGGAAGAACGACTACGAGAATGGCATCGAAATAAAATGCGTCCAATTGTAAGCAAATTTCATTTTTAAACATATCTCACCAAACATTCTATTGATATGGGTATTAGAAAAAAAAAAAAAAGAGAAAAAAAACCAGAATTGTCAGTTATGTTACAACCGATAAATGTGGCCACTAATAGCAATTAATAAGGGTATATACCAATATTGGATCAGCTAGTTGTTGAAGTATCTGTTTATCGGTAACTTTTCTTTTTAAAAAAATGGATCACCACGGTTTATAGTTAGGCTCAGGAAATCGGTTTCGCTAGCTACCTTTCAACTGCAGTTAAATGCAAAACTCGAATAATTGTTAAAAAATCAAAAATTTTATTTAATTGTTCATTAAATTAAACTGCACTTTCCATTCTTCAAAATCACTGGCTCTTTTTTGGATGTCTGTATTGGAATTTGGAGCCGCCAAAATTGTGAAAATCTTGTCAATTCAGTATTGGTTTATGGTGGCGACAGTGTGATTTTCAGTTTCAAAAAAGTGGGTGGGTGTTGGACTTGGTTATGGTAGTATTTGACATTGACATTAGAAAAGTTGTACAAAACCGCAACAAAATAATGCTAGTTGACTGTATGAGCCTGCTGTTGGCAAACAATTGTTTTTATGCTTTCCTTAAATTAGTGGTACCTATTCCTGATAAAACTGATAATACAAACAATTTTTATTCTTTGCAGGAGGAACGGCGTATCATATATGTAGGAAATATTTCATCAGGTACCACTCGTAACGACTTACGTCGTCGATTTAGCGTTTTTGGTCCTATTGAAGAAGTCACTGTTCACTTTCGAGACCGTGGGTAAGTGTTGAGTGTTAGGCAAAATAAAACTTTTACTGTTATATCAAATAGTGGAGTTTAAAAATTTAAGGAAACCGCAGAAAAGTTTTTACATCGTGGACTTTACAAATACCAATTTTTTCCCATTTCACAGGAAGAGTTTGTATTTTGTTCCTAATTTTGTATGGTGTGACTTCTGTAATTTGGTGATCACGTTGACCATGAAATTCATTTTTATTTGAACTCAGCTGTGCCTAACTGAACTCAATATTTTTGAACCGATTAAGTTTTTAGTTTTGTTATAAAAGTGCTACCAATTATAATTTACTACAAACGACTTGTATTGAAAGATAAAACACTAACAGAATTTTATCTTTCGATACTAGTCGCTTCCCCAACTTTCCAAGGCCTAAACCACTACTAAGTTGGACTGTTCAGAAGTAGTGTAGTGTTGTGCCCCGTTTTATCAAACACGTCTTTCGATGGTGCAAAGCCATATTGGAATATGAAAGTGTAAAATTCTCGCAAACTTGCCTATTTCATTCGATTTCTTAATATTTTACCAGCTCACTATGTGGCTTTTTCAGAATGTTGATGTTATGGTACTGTGCCTGCTTACGGTTTGCTATTACTGCAAGACAGTTTTGCAACATTTTATATCCTGTGTAAATATTGCAAACGCTTTTTTTTTCTTCTCACGAGCCCTTTGGCAATGTTTTAATGTACTTAATTTAGTACATCTGCTTTGTGTCCATGGATCATCAGCGAGTGAATGGCTTACAGATTGTTAAATAGCAGCCAGTTAAAAACAAAACCTACTTGTCACTACCTGCCCAGACTCAATTGCCAAACAATAGCAACATTAGAAAAGTGCATAAGTGCCGGGTTGATGGTTTCTTTGAGCGGGCTTCTTGTTGCAATCCATCTATAACTTATGTTTTTTTTTTATTAATTAGCTAGCAGCCGTTTGAAGGATTGAAAAAAGTCCATCTGATAGTGTTTCAATAAGGCCACTAAACTTTAATAAAGTGGTTCTCAGGAATGCCTGCATGTTTTTTTCTTAGTGAGTGTTAGGTTTTTCAAGCCCAGTCAGCAAAAAAAAAATTTCGATCGTGCGTCAACATTTTAATCAAACTCTTCCTGCAGCCGCTGACCATGCCATCTTGAGCTCCATTCACACGATCGCTGTTTGCGTCGATGTTCAGGTTGCCTGTGATTGAAATGTTCTCGGGACGAGAATTGTGACAAAAGTTTGCTTTATATCAAGTAAACTAATCCGATGTGTTGGAGATTTTTTAGGACATCATTAATGGACATAACTGTTGTGGAGATGGGTTTCATATGAAGCACGATATGCTAGCATCACCATCATCCTTTAAAGTTGCAAAGACTGAGAATCATGAATGCTTGTCATTGTCCTTATAGTTAAACACAACCGTTTCGTTTTAGAATACCTACTACTTGTACATAGTGAACAGAAATCATTGAATGTGTTGAGTGTGGAAATGCGTTTACGTAAAAGTCTAATTTTGTGAAGCACGTAGTGCACATATTAAGAAAGAGACTGATTGAGTGTGGAAAGACTTTTGTGAACAAGTTTTATTTAACGTGACACATAGTTACGCACCGCAGAAAGAAATCATATAAATTTTTTAAAGGCATTTGACAAGAATGGTTTATCGCTGCATGCAAAATACACAGTGGTTAGAAGCCACTTAAATGTGTCGAGTTTGGACAGGCGTTTGCTGACAAGCTTTATTTAAGGACACACACACTTGTACGCTGCTGGAAAAAACTGTTTGAATGTGTTGAGTGCAGAAAGGCTTGGCGGCACAGTATACTTACGTGCACTTGTACGTGGTGGAAAGAAAACTTTTGAATGTGAAGTCGCACAAGTGTACGCAATTCTAACCTGTGGAAAGAAACTAGAATGTGGCAAGTGTGACAAAGCTTGTGTGCAACTGTTGTAGCCTATACTCGTACGACAAAAGTGATGGGGCCTACTAGTTGTTTTGGTGGAGGGGAAAAAAAAACCATTGCTCGAATCTGAAAAATTGCCACAAAAAATGAAATGTCGCTCGCTTGCATCAATTTTTTTTGTACTGCTCCCGAGAACCACTTAATAAATTTTTAGCTGCCTAAAGAAAATGAGTTCACCACAACCACACAAAATTTGTAGATTCTGTTATGGAGGAATTATCTTTTGTCTCTTGCTTTGTCTAAAAAAAGGTAGTTTTAGATGTTTTATTCATTAATGTTATTTTACAGTGATGATTATGGATTTGTCACTTTTCACTACAAAGTGGATGCGTTTGAAGCTTTAGCACGTGAGTATTTATAAGGGTTTTAGCAGTGGTTTTCATTTAAAATTTTCTTTTTACTTGATTGCTGGGGATCGACCGATCCATGTTTTGCCAATCTGATCTGTTGCCGATAATTTCATGCTGTCGATGCCTCTATATGTACCGATATTCAATTTTTTTATCAAGAAATTTTATAAACTTGATAATTAAGAATTACAATATTATCCTTGTTACTTCGTAATAATTGAGAATAAATAAATATAATAATCATTTTTTTTTTGCTTTATTTCATGGCGTTACAAAATGTTAATTGTTATAGTGTACATAGTTCTTGTAACTTTTGGTCATAATGGTACTGGTACCGGTGCCAAAGTAAAAAATAAACGTAAAAAAACAACATTTATTGTAAAAAAAAAAAAAAAAAAAAAATTGAAAAACCCATAAGCTATTAACAAGGGACGCTACCATTTGTAGTACCATGGATTTAAAATTATAAATATTATTGAGCCTGATGAGGGAAAACTGTTGTGATAAACATGTGTAACTTAACTTTTGTACTAACCGTGCATGCGTGCTTACACTTTTTGGGGCGTATTTTAAAGTAAAACATTCCCCCCCCCCCCCCAAAAAAAAAAGCTATATTCTAGTAATTAAGATAGGTCTAATAATTAGGATTGGTCGATGAAAAAAAATTGCGTTGCTTACTTTACGTTCTCCCATCCTTCCCTAATTGAAATGCACCGATACCAACTTTACCAATCTGATAACAAACCTGTTTTAATAATTTGCTGATACCGATACACAAAATGTTGTCCCTAATTTTTCATTAATGGTGTAATTTTCTACAAAAGTCCAATAATTATTAAAATTATAAAGTGTTTTAAGTAATAACCAACACATAGCTAGGAAGATTCTCGGTGATTTCCTGAGCGAAACACCGCAAATCGCATGTCGTAATCTCAAACGGTTCCAGAGTTATCGATATTTCAGCGAAAGTTGCTGCCGTTCCGTTCCAGACTGGATATTGGTGCAGCCTTACAAATCATCATCCTCCCTTCTTACCCACTCATGAAAGAAAAGTTGGTAAAACTCTTTTTTTCTTCCAGACTTCTGAATTTTCATGAATAAACCTTTTTAAGTAATATCGTTCATTGGTAACATAACATAATAAAAATGCACAACCTGAGTGATACAACTATGAGGTGGGAAGGGAAAACTAAATCTGCCCCATAAATTTCATTAGGACACACTTGCAATTGATGGTACATTGAACTCTTGTCATCGACTTTGATCAACATAAAAAACAATACAATGGATATATCACCAGAATTGTAGAAAATGCGGGATCCTGATTAAGCATCTAACAGGTTATTCGTGGGAAGTGTTTTTGATGTTCTGTCCTACCAACTTTTAAATTCTATGGCAAGAGCAATACGAATATGGTCTAGAGATCTTTGTGGGTGAGAGGTAATTGATTTTAAATTCTATATTTTGTATTTCAGATGGTAATGATGATCGGTCACAGCCACAATACGAATTGTGCTTTGGCGGTAGGAGACATTTTTGTCAATCAAGATATGCCGATTTAGGTAAGATCAAAGGTGTCATTTTGTGTTTGGTGGGTTTGGCCCAAATCATGCATAGCTACCAGAACTAACCAGATTTCCTTTCCTGTTTTCTAGATGGGTTGAATGCGAATGAGCAAGCAGATATCTTTCCAAGTCCTCCTCTACGACAAGTAGCGAAAAAACCAGTTGAAAGCGATTTTGATGCCATGCTCAGAGCCGCACAAGCCAGTCGCAAATTACAAATAGGGAATTCCTAGTGAAGAATACCTTTAGGCTTTTAATTGTAAAAACACTTAAATGAATTGTCATGACTATGAGAAAGCAACACAATACCACAACACAGTACCACAGTATCGTCGGGGTTACCGGTTTTCTCAAATGAATTGTCTTTTTTTTTTTGCTGGTGAAAACTCTTTTTTTTGCCTAGTTATATATGGCATTAAACTCGAGGAACAAGTCTGTGGTATTCGCTTGTCTCAAATCAACAACTTTCGGTTATCCGAAAAAGCTCTTTTCAATTTTTTTTTATTTGAATCAGATGCCATAAATCATGTAAATGCCTATTTGGAGCTAAATCCCAATCCATCCCCCCATTATGGCTTTAACCCTTTAAGGACGGGTGCGCCCGCTGTATAATCATTGTTTACAGTTCTTGTACAAGTCATATCAAAAACTTCCAGCCAATTACAATAAAATTTAAACTGGGATATGAAAGCCAGATCATTAAGGATAAAAATGACTCAGGTTTCATTCCCTTACCTCAACTGAGTGAGAAACTGCGATTTTTTTTCTACAAGTCAGTTATAAGTTCTTAGCGCGCACGCAGTTTAAGGGGTTAAATTCAAAAATGCTGAATGCCCGCCCCTTAAATCGTGATTTTGCTGCTGCAAAATTACTAAAAGCTTCATATGTTTACTAAATCAACTTATTGTTCCCTTAGGTTTTCTGCTGCATACCTTTAACGAAATTAACTTTTATTTCCAAAGCAATTCATGAACGGAACACCTTTGCTTCATTGTCTGGAAGGATGTGTGGCTCGCTCACTCCAGACAGACCGGTCAATCTCTAGGAAGACAGACAGTGATCACTTAACAATATGGCCATTTCGTGGCGCGAGCTCATCAAAGTTTAGTCACAAAAAGTTTCTGGGGGCTACAAATTAGTTTTAAGTGTGAAATACTTTTGATTTTGGTGGAGTGACAATCTAATAAACTAAAATTGCGAATAAATGAGAGAGAGGCATTGCGATTTTGCTAGACTGAGTCCAAATCACGTACGTAAATGATAGAATGACACCAATGCGCAGAGGATCCCGATCGTGAATTGCGCTGGTGGTTATACTGCCATACATTTTTTTGGTTAGACTTCCATAGGTCCATAGGCATATAATACAAGATTTACGGTATTTGAAGTTTCAGACAAGAATGAGACAAAATGTGCTGCTTTATTTTTTTTTATTCGGGGAAACAGTTTTGACCAGTCGTCTTGTAACTCTCTTGCGGCTTAAGGCACAGTCTCCATGCCTTTGTTTTGCATTTAATTTTGATTATCCTTGCAGCCATTGGTCCCAATTATTTCTAATAGCTGAGGTTTTAATGTATACCAGTAGAAGTGTGCTTTTTGAGCATTGTCTGCTGTTTAGTAGAAAGCTCAAATCGTTGTGGAAGTTCCAAAGGAAAACCAACATGTGTGAATCATTCATAAATTGCTACAATTTGATTTTGATATATGTACCTGGTAAACTGAAAACTGGCTAAGATGGTCGCACAAATAAAATTCTCAGGCACTGCCACAACCTAGGAAACGCTCTTCATTTTGGTTTTTTTTCTACCCCAGTTTTCATTGAAGATAAAATCCTCTTCACGTATTGTCAAGTTTTTGTCTTCTAGAGTGATGAATTTATGGGCTAATTGCTGTGATTCACGAAATCCATTTAATCTCGTAAACGGATACAAGACTAAGCAATAGTAACCTACGTTCTCAAATGGCTTTAATCGTACTAATGCAAGTTTATTAGTAGATATAACTTTAAAGGACCGACCTGGCCTTTTTTTATTGTAAAAAGTAAGTACTCTCATCCCGCATCACAATTTTCAGTAAATAATAAATAAAACTAAAATCGCATGCCTTGTCTTCTTAGGAAATTAATTGCCTGAGAAACATTTTATTTTGCATATCCTGTGGTCGCCAAAAATGTTTTGCCAACATTATTTAAAGTCTTTAACACCTGAGCCTTGTGCATTTTTGTAACTTTTCAATGTTTTATTGTTATTGATACAGTACAGTATTGCAGACAAAAAATTGTATCGTTGAACTGTACAATGATTATCCAAACTTGTTAGTTGAGTTATCTGATGCCTATCTGGTTTTCTACTGTGTATAGAGATGAGATTCTTTCTGAAAGCTACTTAAAGTGCATTAAAACCAGGGGTGCACCTATACATGTACCACTATATCTGCAAGAATGATGTCGGCTAGCGTTCGCAGTAAAACATCAATTCTTTAAACTATAAATAAAGGAGAAATAAAACAGCAGTGAGAAGGTAATTAACAAACACCTGTTATCCAGGGACTGCGGGGAAGACAACTGTGGCTGTCTAGACGAAAATCCTGAATTCCTGTGTTTAATTCATGGCCACATGACATGTATTTTTTCATCTGGGTCGCCACAATTGACTTCTCTATAAAGTCCTTGGCTGCCATTCAAAATTCTACAAAGGAATATTATTTAGAGCAAAAAATGGTAAATAGCCATAAGGCCATTAAAAAAAGAAAAGTTGGTTCTCAGGCCCTCCCGCGCCGATTTTTTGACAGGAAATAAAAAAAAAAAGCGATGCGGCAAAAATAGCCCTTAATGACAAATTGAAATATAAAATTGCCATTCTTGTCAAATAATTGTGTGGACACATGGTACGAAGCATTACAAGGCAGTATTCTATATTTTATCCAAACTAAAAAATAATTCCCGAATAGGTTCGGAAAATAAAAAATAAATGGCGCCTGCCCGCCCGGATTTTTTTGAGAAAAATGTCCGAGAACCAACTTTCTTTTTTTAAGTGGCCTAAAATTCATACAACTAAAAAAATTGTAATCAGTACCTTTGTCCTTCAACCTGATAAAGCTAAAGCTTACATCTCATCTTACTAAATAAAGTTTAAATGGAAAATTGCTGTAGCCCTGATTAAAACACTTGAAAATGGAACAAATCAGAAGCCGTCTTCCTTTTTTTTTTTACCCAAAGCGACTTGTCTCTGTATATGTGCAACCCACTTTTTGCTAAGGGTATGCAGACAGATACTCTCGTGACTGTTGGTTTGTGTTTGGTTGTCGAAGGAATATATGTCAGTTTGCTGGCTTTTTTATACTTTCTAGAACGAGACCATGTGGCGTGTCAATGTAAGAGTGTTGCGTATTTAATCAAGCCAGTCCTTCGATTCAGTCCTTATTTAATTTTATCAGTGATCCATCATTCAGTTTTCATGTGTGGCAGTGAATTGGTTCTAAAAGGTTGGATCATTGCTTCTGCAGAGTGTTACACCTTGATGATTTATGGTACTTGAGATTGATTTCTGTGTAGTTAAAAATTGCCTACATTTGAGTTTCTTTTTGTGAACCATAACAGATTCTGTTTGTACAAACCAATAGATTTACAAAAAATCTTACCTGGTGATCATACAGAGTTTTTATTAATAAAGTTTTGGTTAATTTAATGCTGATATTAAATGCAGTACAGTAGTATAGTGTTGATTTGTGTGTTTGCTATTTTTGGTTCAGTTGGTATGAATGTGTACCGCAAGTTTGAATTTTGCAGTGAATTGCAGAACACTGGGACGTTTCTACTCATTGTCTGTGCATTTTTCAGAATTGATTTGAAATTGTTTAAAGTATAGCGTTGAATTTTTCTAAAAGTTTGGGAACTTGGATACCATGCATTCTTTTCTGAATTATATGAATATGCTCAATATAGAGCCACGCAAAAAAAATTGTTTGGTTTATGGGCGAGGTTGCATGAAGCACCAGGCAACCAGGCGTTTTATTTTATTTAACTGACGACGTTGCTTTGACATGTACCTAGCTCAAAGCTGAAAGAATATGTAGTCAATCTAAAAATATATAATATTGCTAATATGTTATTTATGTCATCTAATATTCAAATTTTTTTTTAGTTTTTGTTAAATAATTAAAATAACTTCTTAGTGGTATGAGCTAGAGGTTTGAAATTGGAAAGCTCGTTTCGAGGCGGTTAAAATGGTGTACTGAAATGTCAAAAACAGTGATTATTTGGCGACAGTGTGATTTTTAGCGGGTGAACCAAGATTCAAATAAAGTTTTGACCCGCTATAATTTAAAGCATCCGCACGCGCCTGTAAACCAAACAATTAACTTTACATGGCCTAGTGTTATTTTTCCTCTTTGATTCATCAAAATGATTTTTTTTTGTGGGTTCATAAGAATTGTTGACTTACCTTTTTTGAAAGGATCTGCAGTACTTCAGGGTAAAAAAAGTTTTTGAATTTTGGTTTTGTTGAATAAAAAGGATATTTTAACTTTTTTTGTTTATTACTTAAAGGGATATAGGCATAACCTGCAAACGATATACTGTATATTCCTCAGTAGCTCTTTCCACTCGTTAGTCAGTCCCTTACTACAGCACTTCGTTTAAGTAATGCAAACGAAATTCTGCTGTTAAAACTACAGAAAGTACAAAACAATACTATTTCCTAGATACGGATAGAAAAAAACCTAAAAACCTATTAGATATCACAACTTAAAAAGCTTAAACTGCAATAATGAAGAATTGCTATGAAAATAACAAGATTATTGAAAATAAAATAAACGGTAACCTGTATTAAAAGGAAACTTCAATTGTGGGAAAATGACTACGGGAAAAAGTAACTAGTAACTAATGTACATCCCATTAATACTAAATCGGCTTATTACTGTTGTGGATACAGTTATAAGTTTGTGGATTGTTCCAACCTGACACATAAAGTGTAATATACATAATCAATTTTGTATTGGCCATTTGATTATAACTTGTTGTCATTTTTAGCTTTTCTATTAACTGTATGGAAGACTCCGTGCAAATCTTCTTACAGAGAAAAATTATTTATTTTAGCCTACGTCTCCTCGTATGGTGAAACCACCTACCTCTTGAACCTTTCAGTATTGTAAAGGTCTTTTCCACATACTAAAAACCACCTATTAAACTCGACAGAACCAATGTCTTAACATTATATCAACCAGGAAATTAACAATTTCTGTAGTAAACATGAACCACAACCAAGGACGGAATTTTTTCACGATATTTTCACTTTCCGCGATGGGCGAAATGCAAAATTGCGCAATAAAATTGGCTAATTCCAGGAGTGGGTGCTGCAGCGAAGCAGCTATAAGCCGGCGGTGATGTACAAGATAGAAACCACTAGACTTGCGCCTGTCAACGTTCCTTTCTCGCATATCCAGAATGTTCTCACAGACCAGCTGTCCAGATAGAGCAAAGTCCGAACAACAGAGTGGACACTAAAGACCTCTCTAAGCAAAGGGATCTTCGCTCTTTAGGTAACTTCTATGATCGACCTCTTCGCCACAAGCTCCAATTACTGGCTCCTGAATTACATACAGTCCCTTTTTGAACCCTCGGCGACGGGTGCTCTGACACCGTCATGTACCAACATGGTTGCCTACTTTTGTCCTTAAGATTGCAAAGACAAGGTATGTGCATTCTTGTGGTCCCAGATAGGCCAACTCCTCTTCTAGAACTTCTAGTAGATTATCAAAGAAGACTACCCATGGAGGACGATCTGCTCATCCATAAGATAGGAAGGATCGTCCACCAAGCTTGCCAGTTCTAACACTTCACGCCTGGCTACTATCCTCCAGCTTCTCCAGGCAGATAGACTTTCGGAGCAAGTTGTCAACCGCTTCGTCTGATGTCTCCGAGGTATCTACGAAGGTAAGAGCATTGGAGGTATCGTTGGTGTTGCAGAAACTAGACTGATCCCCTGGCTCCAACTCAATAGCTCAACTCCCGGAAGTCCTACCAAATACATTTCTGGGGTGGATATTCACATCAAAAGTTTTTCGTTCAACTATAACTAGAACTTAAAAGTAGCTGGACGCAACCTCTGTTGAAAATCACCAGCCTCATCAAAGCCGTCGGCGCAGAAAGACCATTCATGAGTTATTTTCACAATTGGACCTTGTCATGTTTCTTCAAGAAACCTACGAAGCTCTAGGACAAGCTTTATTAGGACTCCTCCAATGCAAAACTTTCTTCCTGCTTACTTGGCATCCAGAAAACGCTCGAATGAGTTTCAAGCACTCAATGTGAATTAAGCTTATCTGTGAATTTGGACCTAATTACTGTTCTTGCGAGACTTCTGCCTCAAGCATCCTTAACAGCAAAGACATAAACATCCATGGAACGGCCTTCACGATTCCAGCACTGTTTCCCTGGCAGGGTTGCAGAGGAGAGACGGCAGGGACCTGTTAGAGCCCTGTGCTTCTACGTCAATTCAACTAAGGATCTGAAGTGGAGAAAGGCCGAGCAAACTTATTCCTTCTCTGCAGATCCAGTATAGGACAAGCTACTTCGGCCATGATCGCTTCCTAGATATGCTCTGTAATTAGATTCACCTATGAAGGTGTGGATAAATCCGCCAACTCTTGACAAAGTTAGGCGAGCCCTCTCCACCCCTTGGGCTGTGTACAACCAAGTTCCCTGGGAAGAAATCCTTCAGGCTGCCTCATGGAAGTGCAAAACCGCATTCGTGTACTACTCACTATTATCGAGGCATGTTCTCTCAAACACCTGCTTTCTCTTCAGTTGGACCGCTTACTGTGGACCAAGGTTGG
>JAHWFP010144421.1:3987-26515 GCA_023313725.1 Lithobius niger
TGTTTGGACCCTATCGAAGGGGGGCGGGTCATAAATTTATCAGGTACCTTCAAGGGGGGTGAGGGTTAAAAAAAATATACTGACCAAACTGGAAAAAAAGTCATTTTTGACCTCAAAAATGACACTTTCAGCAGTGAAAATATCTAAAACAGCCTCAACTACTGGGCCCGCATGATGTGAGTATTTACAAGGTTTTTGAAGGTATTAGCACCAGCACTATAAGTGTAGTTTTTCAGTACCCACCAAACTAAGACTTCAAACGTTAAATGAAATACATGAAAACAGTGCAGTAAGCTCTTTTCAGATATCTTTATAATAATCTTGGAGGCCGGCTAAAAGGAAGGCTAAAAGGAAAACCACTTCTCCCCTCCTCGCGCCCGCATTGAAAATGCACTCTCCCACTCTACCTACATGGAAACAGGAGGCAGGCATGAGTGGTCGATCAACTCAATAAAGGTTCAATCTGACAAGTCGTCGGGCCGAATAATCACTTCTCGCCTCCTCGGAAATGCCCTCTCCCATTCTACCTCCATGTAAACAGGAGGCTGGCATGAGTGGTCGATCAAGCTGACAAGTCGTCGGGAAGAGTGCCGGAAAAATGTCCCGGGAAATGTGTCCGTAAACTTAATTCATGACCGGCCCCGTGCATAGCACGGGCTTCCTCTAGTTTAATATAACCTTCGTACTCGGTGAGACTAACTTGGAGAAAGCCGTTGTCATTGGATACCACGACTTAAACGGCCGAAAAGCTTGGTGGCAATTCTGAATGTTCGCTTCCCACAAATTTCCCACTTTTGCAAAATTTGATTTCAAAGGCCACCACGCCATATTTGAATGCGTAACTATACTTCATAATACGTGGGCTGATCAATAATTTTCGTTCAATATCCAATGCCAGTTCCATTAGCGTTATGACATCGCAATTGGAAACGTGTAACAAAGGGGGTTTAGTGTCCCGGGATTAGTTGGTTATTAATCCGCGCACACATCACGTGATTGGCAAATCCCTCAGATTGGCGAAGATAAAAGTAACAGACATGGCCGCTCGCATCTGTTCGTTGAATGAGTTTGTTGAAAGGTCAAATCCAGTTGTGATTTCGTGTTGTACATCGCAATATACTGCTGGTTAGAAAATTAATGAATATAATAATAACTAAATAATAATAATAAGTTTATTACCACAATAAAATGTAAAGGGAGATATAGTATGGGATCAATTGATTAGCTAAAACCTGTCCCAAAATATTAAAGTGACTACGGAAATTAAAAGCATTTCATCAGAGGCATGCACCGAAGGGGAGGGGGATATCGCCCCTGCCCTTTTTGTAAAAAAAATGCTCTTTTTAGCCTTTTTGTTAAAAAAATAAAATATATATGCCCTATTCTGGTTTTCTGAACCGATAAACACTGGCGCTGCAGCAGGAGAAAGGGCTTATAGAAGCCTAAAAAGGGCAAAAGGAAAGCCAGAAAGGGGAATAAAAGGGTAAAAAAGAGAGACAAGCTTAAAAAAAGGAAAAACAATACTTACTGACGAGCAAAAAATAAAAATAAAAAGTCCCCAGAAAAAGAAAACCTCAGCGTTTTTACAAAAGTTGCCCCTGCCCTATTGATGGTCTGTGCACGCTAACTGCATTTCATGTACACAGAGAGATCCACCTTACGGATACCCATCTTAAACTGGCGTTAAGTCTTTAACATTTACCAACTCGGATGGTAGAGAGTTCCACGGGCCGACCACGCGGTTTGACAAAAAAGTTTTGCCACTGTGAGTTTAAAGCATATGGCCTCTGGTGTAATGATTTCCACGGAACGTTAAAAAAGAGAGATGGGTCCATATCGGTGAAACCTCGCAAAATAGAGAAAGTTAGGCTTAGATCAGCGGTCAGACGTGGATATATTCGAGGGATTAAAGGCTCAATTGCTCAAGACGCTGTTTGTACGTCATATTATAACAACCACACAACGTTTTGGTGAAGGATTTCTCCACTGATTCAACCAAGTTGATATCCTTGATCAGGCACGGGGACCATACTTGACGGGAGTACCTCGCGTTTTGTAATCCACCACTTGTCGTAATGTCGTCTGGGAAAGAAACCGCGGATTTCGCTTCACTGCACCAGGACAGTTGATCTAAGGGCGCGTTTACGCAACGAGACCTTCTCGCTCGCCGAACGCCATTTGCTAGTCAACCGTTATTTTATTACTATTAGTTTCCATTTTCTACTAAATGAATGCAGCATTCCGTACAAAATTAAATGTATTATAAATAACAACAATAAATGCAGCTACTACCTTGGAAGCAAATTTTACAATAACATACCCAACTACATAAAAAATATTACTAATATTCATCATTTCCAGAAATACCTGTTTCGGTGGCTACTGGATATCAGTACTGTGGCCCTCGAAAATTTATTTAAAGTTATAAGCTGAAAAATACTTTCAGCACTTTTTGTTATCTTGATTTTCTTTGTTTATTTGTAGCATGCTTATTTTTTTTTGCTGTTGTGATTATTTTTTCTACGATGCGCCTTAACTTTGCATTTATTAATAATGATTGCAATAACTGCATTTGCTAATAATAGTAACTTTGTAGTCGCTATTATTAAAAATAATAATTTAAAATAGTAATACAAATAGTAATAAAAATGGTAGTAACAGTAGCTAATAAAATTTGTAACATTTGCTTATAACAGTGGCAATAATTTTATACTGCTATTATTGTAATTTTTTTTGTCTACGATGCACACAAACTTCGCATTTGTTTCATAAGTTGACATTTGTAATTCTTGTGTTTTTTAGTTAATTTTTACTATATGGTGGCATTAGCTCTTGTGGGGTGAGGGCACATACGGAGCTTTTTACCGTTTGCCTGTTTCAATAAACCAATTCTTCTTCTTCTCAATATGAATAAAGAACAAAGTGCAACAGTAATTTTAAACATTGCTACAACATTGTTATCATTTCACGCCGTTTCCAAAATTTGCTCTTCTCGCACAAAGCACAGCTCCAGCCTCGCAGTGATTAGACGACGGTAGAATAAATAGCTGTCCGCAACGAGAATACAAAATTCACATGGCGTGCATTTCGGGGTTATCGAATCGTAAACAAACCATCGAATGCTAGCATTCAGAAATCAGTCGGTCGTTTTTTTTGTAAATTGCAGTAAAAATTATTTTCTTGCTGTCATAAATCGACGCTGTCATGCCGCATGGATCGTACGTCGTGTCGCGAGGCACGAGAAGAAGGTTCGCGTCCGCGCCGTTGCCATGGTATAGACAATTCGAAAGCCACATGCTCCGGTAAAGGCGAGACGGAAGCCAACAGCAGATTTTGTATTAACCAAGTGAACGCTAGCGAGCGAGAAAATTGTCATGTGTAAACCCGCCCTAACACCGTCGGAATCTTATCTTACTAAAGCAATGCTAAACGCAAATCCCACGTCATCAGCTATTGTGTGCGCGGCGTATCTTACGTCTTGCAAGTATTTTATGAGCGGCTACGAATTCCTGGAGGGGGCGGCTTTAATCGACGGCCGCCATTGTTTTTTTTAACCATCTTGGATATCAACAAGGCACTCTGCTATACCAAAAACGCACAATCGATTATCTGTGTTCGTTCTACGGTGAACTCAAGATAGGCCGCCCGACACTTTAGTTCGTAATTAAAACGATATTTAATTATACGATATTTTTACTTTAGTTCGTAAGCACTAGCACTTAAAATGAGCTATGTAGAAGGCAAAGACGGAATTTTGCTGCTGAAGACAAGGCCGACATAATGACCGGTCCCTTATATACCAAAAAGACGAGTTTGATCGCTTTACTTTTCTTTTTTTTACTTTATTTTCATAAGTACGACAGTGCCGTACAGGCTACGTAGCAAACACAAATATTTTACGTGCATGTAAAGACAAAAGTATAAGGGAAAAAAAGCACTTCACAAAAACTTCAAAAGTTAAGTAATAATAAGGGTTAGCTTATAGACTAACACAAACGCAATTTCAGCTGACTTCTATACAATTTCATTACATAATTCTTTGCAGAATATGTACTTAATACGTAACAAACAATATATTTCCAATTCATAAGCAATTCATAAACAATTCTCAATAACAAGGAATTTCATTGACAGAATACATAAAAATCAATTTAGCAAAAGAAGGGTGAGGGATTGGGGGGGGGGGTTACTCATGCCAATGGGGCGATGGATAATCGTCTAACTGGAAAATTCGTATAATGGAAAATCGTCTTATATCCCTGCCGCGCTCGCTGCGGCTATACATGTAACATCAGTTAGACGTTTATCCATTATACAATTATCCATTATACGATATTCCGTTTAGATGCTTTTCCAGATTTTTTATTTAGGCAGATATTAGACAAATATCCCATTAGACGATTTTCCAGTTAGACGTTCGTCCGACGCCCCCATGCCAATTTGTACTATTTGTGACGTAATAGTCAAGTCTATTTTTAAAACTGTCTGTGTTGGTTGATCTTGGGGTGGTTTTGGTAGGCACTGTTTGCTACGAGATGACAACTTTGCATACCATCTCACAGCCATTACACACATAACACGCCATCTATAGTGAGACAGATGCGCTAAATGAAAGGCGTTCAGGATTAGCTGAACCTTCGACCGAGAAAAACTGTGGCGACGCCTTGCAGTTCAATATTAATCAAAACGCCACGAAAACGATACCGAACGAGTGTTCAGAATAAAAGGCCAAAACAAAACAAAACAAAAAACTGGTTGCACTCGCTTCATCGTTCATTCTTTTGTTTCTTAATACAGCAGAAAGGTCTATGGAATTACGTCAGCTAAGGTTTTGACAAGGTCATCAAATATGCATTGTCCAAGTCTTCGTCCTTTTAAAACGTATGTTCAGGCACGGCCGCGTAGTTCGTGGTTTAGATTAAAAAGAAAACCACCGTCGCACGACGCATTTTAAGTTGTTCGCTGCTTCATGCTTTTGCGGTGTAAGCAGGCGCCACGAGAGACATTTGTTTTTCGGTTTATAAAGAAGTGACGCAAAGGGAAAGAAGAAACCGTCAACAAAGCTAACAAGTCACGATTTCAGTGTTAAAACTTTCTTTAGTTTTACCAGGAGAATACAGGGTGGTCCAGACATGGGTGCCCCTTCCCCCCCACACATGACAATCAAAACTGATTTAACGGTAGGAAAATGAAATTGTGTATAATGTGAAGGTGCATCGGGGTTGCGGGAACCTAACCATCACTGACATTGAAATGCTAACTTTTTAACCATGCTTCGTAGAACCTCAGCGTAACTTAGGAACGTGGAGAATAACAAACCATATGCACTGCCGAAAGCAGAACGAAAGTCGGTTCGATAGTTAGGAAGCCTGGTAATTATGTGATAGATAACCTTAAGAAATAGGCGGTTAACTGGCAATAA
The DNA here is from genome assembly GCA_023313725.1 of Lithobius niger. Lineage (NCBI taxonomy): Eukaryota > Metazoa > Arthropoda > Chilopoda > Lithobiomorpha > Lithobiidae > Lithobius > Lithobius niger. Next base: position 9,410 of record JAHWFP010144421.1, read on the forward strand.
TTGCTCGTTTGCGAGAATCGGGGCAGTTCAGTGTCGAGGGGGGGAGGTGGGAATCTTACGAGTGCGTAACGCGAGTGTGATTCCCCCTAACCCCGAGACAGTGGACTTCCCCGTTTCGAGCAAATGAGCTATTATAGCCGGTTAACTGCTTATTTTTCACGTATATTAACGGTAAGGTGTGACGTCTAGCGTACATATCGCACGTGACCTTTCCTGACGTACGTACGTCAGCTAATGGTCAGGTAAGTTAAAAAAAAATGTTATTTGTAAATTTTATTTGTGAATTATAATGAAATGCTAACTTTTTAACCATGGTTCGTAGAACCTCAGCGTAACTTAGGAACGTGAAGAATAACAAACCATATGCACTGCCAAAAGCAGAACGAAAGTCGGTTCGTTAGTTAGGAAGCCTGGTAATTATGTGATAGATAACCTTAAGAAATAGGCGGTTAACTGGCGATAATTTTATTTTTACTGTTGTGGTTATTTTTTCTACGATGCACCTTAACTTTGCATTTATTAACAGTGATTGTAATAACTGCATTTGCTAATAATAGTAACTTTGCAGTCGCTCTTATTAAAAATAGTAATTAAAAATAGTATTAGAATAGTAATACGAATAGTAACAAAAATGGTAGCGAATATAGCCAATAAAAATTTTAACATTTGCTTATAACAGTGGTAATAATTTTATACTGCTATTATTGTAATTTTTTTTGTCTACGATGCACCCAAACTTTGCAATAGTTTCATATGTTGACATTTGTAATTCTTGTATGTTTAAGTTAATTTTATTATGGTAGCCAACACACCAAACGCGAGCATTAGCTCTTGTGGGGTGAGGGCACATACGGAGTTTTGTACCGATTTGCCCAATTCAATTCAATTGCTCGTTTGCAAGAATTGGGGCAGTTCAATGTCGAGGGGGTGGTGGGAATCTAACGAGCGCATAACGCAAGTCTGATTTCCCCCTAACCCCGAGACAGTGGACTTCCGCGTATTTCATTTTTTTTTTAGACCTGGTTTCCGAATTCCGTGTCTAAGGCGAGGCCATATTTTTCCTACTTTAACAGTTTAAATAAGATCGGGCTTGAGTCGTAGTTTAGGTGTCTGTCAAAATATCAATGGTCTTCTTTTCGTGCCGTCGCGACAAAACCTTGCCGGGTTAGGCTTATGCGAGGTTATTTTTTCGTGTTGGTACGACAAATGTCGCCAGCCGCAAATGTGCCTGTTTACGCTTGTTTGCAATGGGTTGTGCTGGTTGAATTTGTGTTGTGTAGTTACGAAAAGTCGGTCATTATTATCATGTCGCGTGTTGGAGCTGTCACATGGTCGAGCAGGGGTTGTGTAGACGCCGTAAAAAGTGTTAGGTCATCAAAAAGGTGTGGGTTATCAAAAAGTGTGGATTATCAAAATTAACCACGGTCACGTTTGTGGGTTTTCAGATTAACCGACTATACTTTTAGCATGGGCATTTGTTACGTGACGTCACCACCAGCGTGACGTCACCACCGTGCATTAGTATTCTACTGCATCGTTTCGGTGGCTCAGCCAAACAATGTGCGTCAAGTCAAACCAAGTCCACTGGCCTCCAGTAATACAGAAGCAGTTAGCTCTATAGTAGCTTATATTTGGTTGTGAAGTATAATATCTATGATTTAATGCCAGGTCCAGTCACGTTCAGAGTGCAAAGCACATTGGATAAAAGTTTTTCTTTCCGTCCAAGTTTTCAGTTAACACACGCCTGAGCGGCCATTACGTTCGCTTCCGGGCGATGGTGTGAATGGAGCTCGGACTGAGATGGTCATCGGCTCCAGGAAGTGTTTGGTGAAAGCGTTGATGCGTGAGTGGGATTTTTTTTAGGCTATGGCTGAAAAAGAAGAAAAAACGTTTCATTGGCTAAAAAAAAAAAATCCCTTGCATGCGCTTTTGAGAACCACTGAATTAATTTTTAGTGGCCTTATTTTTAGGGTTCTTGCATAAAAGACTGCCAGAATAACCGAAAATTCAAGTGTTATAAACTATAAAGTGTACTTCAGAGTAAGAGATACCTCCCCCCTCCCCTTAAACAGCTTGTGGACTTCGACTTCCACCGGCGTACTAGGTGCGTTGTATGCCTAGCACAGTGGCCATAGTTACACCAAGGATGTACACCTTTATAGTTGCAAGCTTCTGAGAGCAACCAGGGAGTAAAAGAAGGGAACAAAACCACGCAATCCAAGGTAAGTAAAACTGTAGGAAAAAAAAACAGAATTTAAATAAATACAACAACTCGTTATGCTAAAAAAAATCATGAGCCCACGGCTCATAATGAGTAACACAGTGGTTGGGACAGGTAAAGCGGCAGTTGAAGAATGGAGGACACAATCGCTACGCGTATAAGCCATCATAACCAATGCCCCGATTACGCTCTTATTTTTAAATGAATGATAAAAGAGCGACATAGGTTCCAGTAATACAAATCTACTAAATAGGTCTAAACATTCAGGCATGCAATACGACCACGGCCGAATTTTTTGGGAGGGGGGGGGGCGGGAGGGGACAACAACCACCATCCCCCATCACAGCCAAGAAAAATTCTCCTTCTGTTAAACCTCAGTCGGAAAAACTTACGATTTATAAAACAAAATGTAAACGAATAAAAAACATTAATAATATTTTGGTACAGTTTGGGTAAAAAAATATTTGTCCTCAAATCCATTGATCCCTGTCTAGACCCCACGGCAGTGGCGCCCCCCCCCCCCCCCCCCATCGCCATCACTTTACCGAATGCCAGATGAAAAGTATAACTGCACAGACTAACAAACCACCCCAGCCTATGTGTAACTGTTGGCAGAGTTGAAGGGAGAGGAAGAAGTGTCTCGTTTGGTAGCTTTCTGTTGGGGGGGGGGGGGGAAGAAGGGAGGAGGAGCAAGTGGCTTAGGATGAGCAATCCTACTATATATTGCATTCTTTATTCAAATATAATGCGTGTTAGCTTTTAAGTTAAGTAAAAAAGTGCGCGATTCAAGATGAATTACATTAATGAGCAGCCAATTTTTAATTTTCTTCTACAGTTAAATTATCTTAACAGACGAAAGACAAAGCTCTCTATTTTTTCTTTTTTCTATCGAAAGTGATCGTAGAATGAATTTAGAATTCTACCTTTATTTAACACGTAGCGCTGCCTTCCAAATCCGTCATCGTACTGGGAAAATATCGGGGCTCCTCCGTACTACAGCTACGATCCTAGTACGCACTACCCCGTTGATCGCGAAGCGGACTCACATGTTTGTCGAATTGATACAACACAACTGTTACACCCATCATACAATGATTACCTGATTAGCAGGAGACGCTATTTGTTCGTCATAACTACTCGAATTGCCAATATGCGTAGAATGCCGCTGGGACAGTTACCGGTGAAGCGCAAAGTTGCCGCCATTTTTTTTATAGGTTCACCCAAAGAACAACGACAGATAGGACTCAGTTTTCCGTGCCATGCTGCCAAAACGTAAAACTAACTAGACCTATTCCGGTTCAACTTCTTTTCCATACGGAAGCATAACTGCCAAAATTCTTGGTCAAGGACGTAGACCCATTCATAGGCAAACGATTTAATCAGAAACTGTTCAATACCAAAGCCTACAATTTGCTGGCAAGTGTTCTCATCAAAAATCATGGTTAATCGACTGATATTCAAGCACTTCCGGCTAGACGCTAATAAATGATACGCTTGACCCGTTCGAATAAACTATTCGAGTGGGACATGACATCAGTAGACAATAGCCCACGACGCGATCCCCTGTCTCAACGACTGTACCTCAAAAACGGCTTTTATGCATAAAATGCAAAGGCAGTTAGAAAGAACTAAAACTCTGACAGGTGTACAACACCATAAAAGTAAAACGAATAGGCTGAGTGCTTCTTGTCAGAGTTCTCTGCTAAAATATTTTCGTGACAGAATTTCAAGGCCAGCTGAGATAGTACGTGCGTTCTTTGCTCCACTCCCGGCCGGTCAGCTTTGTGCTCTTCCGGTAATAAGCGAGTTACGCCAGGAGCCGTCCATTACCATACGGCGTTAGAACCAAAGGGGATTGGTTTCTCACCAAAGCGTAAGCGGGAAAATTCGTAGTTTACTCGCCTGCCTGTTAAACTTTAAACAGAGGAAGAATAACTAAGCATAAGGATTAAATTCCAAGGTCTGGTGCATACCGAGTGCTTCTCCTGCATTCACTTTGTTGACATACCATTCCCTTTTGGTTCTCATGCCGTACGGTAATGGACGGCTCCTGGCGTTTCTGTCTCTCACTAATACCGGACGAGCACAAAACTGACCGGCTATGAGTGGAGCGAGGAACGCGGCTACTGTCTCAGTTAGCTTTGCAGAATTTAGGCAGAATGTACTAGTGGGGTGGTGTGGGAGGAGGAGGGAGGAAGGTAACAAAATGATTGGATTCCGCCAAAGATGACGACGCGATGCTAACTGATTCGGAATTAGGGAAAAGTGCCAAAATTAAGGGTTAAACGATTCTTGAGTACGACACGTACACCGTACGTGATGTCTGGCGTGTTATGTTGCGAACGTGCGGAGGCTTATATTCTCCTCGGGGTGATAAGGTGCGGCGTAGAACTGGCTCCGACTGGCTAAACGTGACGAAAAGAAGAAAGTAGTGTTTTTGGCGTTCGATTTTGGACGTTACCTTAAACCCTCCACCGGCGTCCCTGCAACACGCCCTCTCGTTTCCTCCATCCGCCATAATGCAGTTCATTACGATGAATAAACATTAACATTATGATTTTAGGCCTAATTTTCATTTTTAGGCCTAATTTTAAATAAGCAGTTTTAATTTCGTAAGTAGCAGATATAGACCTAATGAAGAATTTGGTTCGACGATAAGCCTATTCATTCATGCCACAATGCGACGAAACTATTTTAAACAAAGCTAAAATCCATTTGTTTTTATTGAGTGTTACCTTAGGATTTTAACTCGACGATCAAATGTTATTATTTATTTATTAATAATGTTATTATTTATCAAATATTATGTTGTCCGGCGCAGCAGCAAGCAGGACATACGATGCCATCTCCGCCATCTACCGACGGAACGGCAAATTATAAGAGTAGCAGCCAAGGCCCGCTGAGATAGTAGCTGCGCCCGGAACGCAATGGCCAGCAGCGCGAGCATACGATGCATACCGAGCATACCGACCGAACGGCAAATTAAATGAGGGGGTGGGGGAGAGGGAAGGGAGGAGGGGAGCGAGACGACGCGAAATGAGCGAGCGACTCCGCTAGTTAGGTACAAGAAAGTAACGATGTTTTAATTTGCCATGTTATTTAACTAACTTCTCACACTGAATCTAACGTTGTAAACAATGGTCGTCAATATCTGGTACCGTTGCGAAGTTGAAAAAAGCGACGGACGGACAAAGTCGTTGCAATAGTCTTCTCAGCCGGTAGGGTGAAAGAAAGAACAGACAACTGGCCCGAATGAGAACTCCAGATATCCCGCTTACTAGCAGGTGCTCTACCAACTGCGAACGCTTTCCCATTGAAATAACAAACAGGCAGCGTTTCCGCTTGTAAGCGAGTCGCAAGCCGCTGACTTTAAAAACATCCCTAACTGCGGTACTGAGCGAACCCCGGCAGTATGGTCCAAGCCGAGCACATCAACCCCTCTCAGTAAGGTTGAAGAACTTCCAAGCTACTTGCTGGGACCCCGAATAGGTATATTGGGTTCCCCCGTGGAATCCTACATCAAAGCATATCCTTGCAGGCCCTTGCAGCCAGCCAGTTGTTAGGAAGTAATTTACCAGATACCATTTGGAAGATGAGAGGCGAGAAATGGAAGGAAGAAGGGGAGGCGACAAATGTAGAAGGTTAGATTATTTTTCTGTAAAAAAAAATAAAAACCTGGTTAAGTTTAATCAAGCAAAGTTTATTTATTTCTCTTCTCCTTTTTGTATCTGGGTATATTTATGTCAAGCGTAGTTTATTTTTTCTGTATTCTTCAGCCTTTCTTTTTCATTGGTTGGAGTTTTCAATACAAATGTTTTAAATTTGTGCCCCTTGACAGGTTTAAATAGTGTATTTTTTTTTTCAAAGTTTTTTTTTGTATGTTAGCGGTTGGCATTTAAATGACAAATTTCGACAATCATTTTTTTAGGTAATTAATGTGTTGTTTGTTTCTTTAAAATTTATTGATACACTTTGAGTAGAAGTTGAGACCATTCAGGATTTAAAATGAGAACCGTAATGGATGTCTGTTTCTATTGGTTGTGTTTTTGTTTTTAATATTTTTTTAATGTTTTTACGTAGATTACAATTGCTCCAATTTTAATCTTATAATTGGTTGTATGTATCTTATTTCTCTTTTTTATCTAATGTGTGAGTATTATCCTTTTAATGCTGGACAGGTCTTAGCGGACCCTAACAGTCCCTTCCTGTTTCCGTTTTCCTCTTTATGGAAATAAATACCACCCAAAACCCAAACTGGTAGAAAAACCCGCCAAGTTTCCAAAAACGATCGGCCTTTGAAGGTAGTGATATCATTCAACCAGGGAAAGGCCGCCAGGGTCAATCCTATTAGCCAAGTTAATCGCACCGACTAATAGTTCGAAAGTTAAATGAAAACTTGAAGATTGCTACTCGTTGTAGCAATCTTCAAGTTTTCATTTAACGTCCAAAGTATTATTGGGTGCGATTAACTTGGCTAATAGGATTGACCTTGCGGCCTTTTCCTGGTTGAATGATTATCACTACATTCAAAGGCCGATCGTGTTCGGAAACTTGGCGGGTTTTTCTACCAGTTTTGGGTTTGGGTGGATATCACAACTTTCATAGGACTGTGAACGTACATAAGGTTACATCGTCTTATCTACATCTGTACCTTTTTTTCTAGAGGAAATTTATTTCTATGAATTTTCACATTTATATTTTTCAAATTTAACATTGCCAATTAGCCGTTAGATTATCCAAATTGACACGGCTTAGTTTATTGTATGACCATTCTTCACATGCTTAAGTTGCTTTAATCCCATTTTTGCACACTAGCGTGTGTCTAGATCTTTACTCTTTAAATTTTCGTGCAAGGAATGACAGAGGTGTGCGTCGTCATATTCTGACAGGTGAGTACCGCCACATTTTTTTCTGTGGTAGCCATCCATTGCGATGGACATCACGAATTTCACTGTAAACAACCCGTCACAACGCCGATTGAGCGAACGTCAGTGACCGATACGCCTAATTTTAACATTATTAAAATTGAGCATATTTTACGAGCATGATACATACGAGCTTAAAGAACTTCATGCCGTAAGTATTGTGTAATCTAGACACACGCAACAAACATCACATCAATTCAATTGTCGAGGTTGTAAACCATTGTAGCGCGACGCCATAGCGTCAGTGTCTTATATCTTGAAACATAGTTGGGCACATTTCAGGTACTTCGGGAAAAATAATAAGGCGGTACAAAAGCTTAAATTGTGTTGAAATCGAGAGCAATGACCCACCTGACAGAAATTAACTCGTGTAGGAATGCCAGCTAAGCTGCTTTCAATGCAAAATATGACCCTCAATAACGTTGAAAATGTGTTACTAGTTACTTGCTAGCACTAGCTAGGTAGCTAGTCCGCTCATCCCCATGTTAAATCCCGTAGGTTGATTATTCATCGATACAGAGATAACGGGAAGGCTTCCAGCTGTGAATTGGATGAATGGGTACAGTACAATAAGAACTGCGTACCTTTTATGGTTTGAAGCCTGCCGGCGTAACGGGGATGGCACGGGAGGGCGCGTAAGTACGAAAATATTGTTATAACCATTGTTAGTATTGTCGGCATCGTCTCTCATTGGACAGCCAAAGTTCGGACAATGACAACGTGTATACTGACGTGTATGCCTAGACACACACTAGTGTATCTCGATGAATCTAAACAAAGTTGCAAAGAAATTGTATTCATGTCCAATTCACGAAAAATAAACCAACTGTAAAAACAAAGCAAAATAAACAAAGCCAAAAAACTGGTAAAGAGGCCACCAAGTTGAGAGTGGTTCGGCTCTTCAAAGGAGTGATATCAACACACCAAAACTAAATAAAACAATTTACAACAAAATTAAAACCAAACCAAAAACTTATAAAGAGGTGACTAAGTTGAGAATGGTTCTGCCTATAGGCCAAAGGTAGTAGCAAAGTGTTGAAAACCAATTTCTTGTTGACGTGGCACTTTATTACACATCTGCACGGTAGTGGAGTTGAGTAAATAAACAATTAAAAAAAAGGAGTGATATCCTATCAAAAAACAAAACTGGTAAAAGGGGCCGCCAAGTTCCGAATGGTTCGGCCCTTCAAAGGAGAGATATCAACACACCAAAACGTTCGCCAACTTAATCGCACCGAATAATACTTTGAACATTAAACGAAAACTTGAACATTGCTACCGAAAGTAGCAATGTTCTAGTTTCCATTTAACCTTCGAACTATTAAGCGGTGCGATTAACTTGGTGAATGTTTTGGTGTGTTGATACCACTCATTTGAAGGGTCGAACCGTTCGGAATTTGGCGGACCCTTTTACCAGTTTTGGTTTTTGATATGATAGAAATTACTGTAAAAAAAAAACAGAATAAAAGAGAGAACCAAATCCACATTCTGGTCCTAATACAGTTACTGTTACTATAAAACCAAGCCAAACAGTTCCAGACTTCAACAAGAGATTACAAATACACCAATAAAAATACTGATACCAAAACAGAAAAAAAAAAGTTGGTAAATTTTCGTTTTAGTTCGGGATGTGAAGGATGTATTGGTCAAGTTTTCGCTGAAAAATTGTTTGAGAAGATAAAATAAAAATTGCCCGAAATATACATCAGAGTTTATCAGTTTTGTTGCTAGGATACCTGCCATAACGTTTGTTTTATGCTGGCGTGTATTTTGAGTTTATTAACAACTAACTAAAACAACGTTTATGCGGCACTGTCTTCAGCGGCGATAATAAAAAGACACCCCCCCAGCTGTAAGGACAAGCCGAAAGGATGTACAAATCCTTCTATAAATCTATTTATTCAAATAAATACAAATGCAAACCTATTTACGTTGCCTTTTGGACTCTTATGTCAGACTTCCTGAGCGGGGAATTGAACCAAAGGCCGAGGTATAACCGCTGAGCCATACTGAAACGGCCACAAAAGGAAACGTCCACAGGCATCATTTAATACGTGCATGTACATTTAAACAGACATTTAAGGCCGTGTCAGTATGGCTCAGCGGTTGGACCTCGGCCTTTGGTTTCAAAGGACGTGGGTTCGATTTCCCCGCTCAGGCATTCTGACCATATAAGTCCAAAAAGCAACGTAAATAGGTTTGCATCCGTATTTATTTATTTAACTCTTGTTGAGACGGTCGGCTTTCCGTCCTGTTCAATCCATTTATTCGCTATTTTCTTCAAAATATCTTGTTTAAAGGCGGTATACGTTTCGCAAAGCAAGAAAAATAACCGTACAATAAAATTTTCTAGTTGCTGGGTGGGGGGGGGGGAGGGGGAACTACTCCAAAGTCTCAAAGTAGCGCGTTGAACGCTACAAGTTCCGGTGTAATTCTCTTAAGGCGTGGAGAGGGTCTACGTGACGGCGAAGACGGCGTAAACGACGGTGTTCTTGGGCTTGCAGTAATCTAAGCACGCTTCCGAACCTAAGACCAATAAACCTCTTCCTAACTTCACATTAGTCCAGCTCAACGGGGGAAAAGACCCGGAGTGGGAAGCGGAAACCTAGTTACGCGACGCAGCCTGTTGTCTAGTTTTGACTGTAGACCAAGGCTCGTTTTAGAATTTTTTTTTTTTTTGCTGAGCGTAAATTGTTGTTCTCCTGAGTGGTTACGTGGGTGCAGTTTGTTCTAAAGGGGGTATCCCCCCCCCCCTAAAAAGAAAGAAAAAAAGACTTGATATGGAAAAAAATTAACGCAAAACGTTATTGTGTGCGCGGTGTATCTTTTGAGTCCTGCAAGTATTTTATGAGCGGCTACGTCTTCCTGGATGGGGTGGCTTTAATCGATGGCCGCCATTGTTTTTGTAACCATCTTGGATATCAACAAGGGCACTCTGCTACTGAAAACGTACAATCGATTATCTGTATTCGTTCTGCGGAGAACTCAATATAGGCCGCGGACACTATAGTAGATTTTTGGGATATTTCTGTTTCTGGGTTCATTAACTTTCTAAATTTCTCAAAATGACGATTAGCCTGAATGGCGGGAAAAAATTATTTATTTTTTTTTACTAAAATCGTGGATTGTGCAACGCCGTTACGTGGCCCATTAGGGATAGTTTGGGAGAACAGATCTACTCCCTCAAGCCCAAACGAAAGCCAAAATGTTCGCCTAGTAGCGTGCAATAGGAGGAGGGGACGGCATTGCACCTGCCTTTTCGCAAGAAACCCTTTTTGAAAAAAAAACCCGGCTTTATTTGTGCGGACGTTTTGCTGGCCTAAAAAACCTAAGAACGCCTAAAAAGGGCAATAAGAGAAAGGGAAAAATGAAAAAGAGCAACGGGGGGGGGGGGGGCAGAAAAAGGTAAAAACAGAACAAGATAAAAAGATAGGTCCACAGATAAATATCCACTGAACTTACTGGGGCCCTTTTAATGAACGTTCGCCCTGTCCTCTCTCTGGGGTCTGTACACGATACGGTGTTTAGCAAAACTAATCATTCGTTTTTATCCAGCTTTTTTTTTATTGCTGTTGGTTGCAACAATTAAGTATGACGTAATGTAAGGCTCTAGTTGCAATATTTAGAAACTACATTTGCGACGATTGTTGGTTGGTAGACGTGAACCTTAACGGGCCTGTATCTTGTTGCGCGTGAGTTAGTAATAGGTATATTGATCCTGGCAAACAGCATAGTATGTGCTCACACCCCACAAGAGCATGTGACGGGTTGGCTACAGTATCAAACAATTTACAAAAATTTACGTAATGCATCTTCAACTTATGCAACTAATTCAAACGTGTGCCAAAACTCTTAAGAAAAAATAAAGGCAATACAAAATAACTAAAACGATGTAAGAATATACCTATCGTAGTAAAAAAAATATGTTAAAAATAATGCAAAAAATTTAAACTACTAAATTTCGTCAGCTTCGAAGATGGAAGCTCTCTGACAGGGCAAAAAGCTCGCAAGGCATACAGCACATCAGCAGTAATTTTCGACACCTTTATTTTAGTGTCTTGATCACAAATACATAAGAATTACAATTTTTCCGTGGGAAACCCACACCAACCAAGCTTGGATGCGACCAAACCCTCGCAAAACTTGTTTGGTTTCATTCGTCAGCTTATGTATAGATATAAGGGGCGTTCATGCAAAGACTCGCCTTTGCATTCTCGCAGCTGGAAGCTAGAAATCATCTGAAATTCCAACATGGCGGCGGTTTTGGCTATGTCGGCTCGCAACGAAAACATTCAGTAATGCGAGTTCAGAAGTGAGTGAGAAAATTTCGTCAGGAGGAATTCTTTATCTTATTGTCACAGATAATAAGACCTAAAGCATTTACTCAAACAATGTCGGATTTAGCTCATCCCGGTAGCGTTGTTACCACGGCAACGACAACTTTGCCATCACGATTAAATGCTAGTTGCGAGAATTACATGCAAAGGCGAGTCGTTGCGTAAACGCATCCTTAGGGCTCGTTTATTTATTTACGATTAATTTCCCGTTTCTATTAAATGATTGCGGTAATAGACAACAAATTGAATGTATTATAAATAACAACATGGACAAAGAACAAAGTGCAACTGTCATTTTAAACATTGCTACAACATTGTTGCCATTTCACGCTATTTCCAAAATTTGCTATTCTCGCTGAAAAAACAGCTTCTAGCAGTGATCAAACGACGGTAGAATAAATAGCTACTCGCAGCGAGAATTCAAAATCCAACATGGCGTCCATTTCTGAGTTATCGAATCGAAGACAAACCTTCGAATGCCGGTATTCAGGAATCTGGCCGTCGTCGTGTACTGCAGTAAAAATTGTTTTCTTGTTGTCATAAATTGACGCTGTCATGTTGCAAGCATCGTACGTCGTGTCGCGAGGCACGAGGAGAAAATTTGCGTTCGCGTTGTTGCCATGGTTACTACATATAGACAACTTGAAAGCCGCATTCTTCGACAAAGGCGAGAAGCAGCCAACAGATTTAGTATTGACCAAGTAAAAGCTAGTAAGCAAGAAAATTGTCCTTGCGTAAACGCGCCCTTATGCCTGTACACGAGAGGCTATTCGCTTGTTGCACAGAATCATAGACGAGAAAAGCAGTCATTCTGACAAACCAATCCAACCGCAGAACAATAATGCTTATTCATTGTTTCACAGCATCGGTGAAAAAGGGGGAGCAAGTTCATTTTTGACACGGCAAAAATGAAAAAGGGCGAGCGTGTTCATTCTTTGCCACGGTAGCAATGAAAAGGGCGAACAGCTGACAATGTGAAGGGTACTGTCGATTAGTAGTTAACAATCAGTTACAAATGAAATATTACAAGTTTTGTTGACGGAAAACATTGAGCCCCCCAACAGAAACAAACGTCAGTGCGACTACAAACGGGACAGTATGGCGACATCGCGTCCAACGAGACCACCAGCTACTTTTAAATAACTTCACAAGGGACATAGTACTGCTGCCCAGCAGCCACGCAAACAATACATTTCTGGAAACGGTTAATTTCTGTAATTCCTTTTATGCTAGTTAGGCATAGTCATGAAACATTAATTCATGTTTTCGTTAGCAACTTTAGGTTGAAGAGGAGAAAACTATTAGTTCAAACTTCGTGGCTAGCGCTTTGGAAGGCATATATGCTATAAACCTGACGTTGTGAAAGTCAAAAAATGCTCGTCACGTCCGATCTCCACCCACATAAAACGGCAGAAACTCAAATTCCACCCAAGTTTCGTGTGATTAAGGCGTAATTTTGAGAGTGACGAGAGAATCATTTAAAATTCCTTGTGCATGTTCATCATTTTTAATACGCGAAAAAGGTTTTCCAACGCCGACAGAAACACACACACACACACACACACACACACACACAATGAGGGCAACGGCCAAGCCTTCGGACTTTGGCATCAAGAATGAATTATAAATGCAAAGAACGTGATCGTTTAAAAATGAAATGTCTAAAAATAGCTAAATTCACGCTAAAAATGGGTTCGTATCAAGATAATGAAAATAACTCTGAACCTAACTTTAGCATCAGGCGGTGTAAACTAAATCCACCCAAACTCAAAGCTGGTATAAGAGGAGCCGCTACGTTTCCAAACAAGGTCTGCCTTTGAAAGTTATAGTGATATCATTCAACCGGGAGAGGCCGCCAAGGTTAAACCTATTAGCCAAGTTCATTGCACCGACTTACAGTTCGAAAATTAAATGAAAACTAGAACTCTTCTACTCGCGGTATAGCAGTCTTTCAAGTTTTCATTTAACGTTCAAAGTTTTATCCGATGCGATTAACTTGACTGATAAGATTAACCTTGGTGGCTTTTCCTTCGTTGAACGGTATCACTACTTCCAAAGGCCGACCCTTTGAAAACCTAGCGGCTTCTCATGTATCAGTTTTGGTTTTGGGTGGATATCACAACTTTCACATGACTGTGAACGTACAAAAGGTCACACCGTCATATCTTCATCTCTAGCATTTTTATGTCTATTATAAATTTTCTCATGGATAATTTTCAAATCTGCCATTATCCAAACTGACAGGGTTTGGTTTATTGTATGACGGTGCTTCAAATGCCGAAGTTCTCAATCCCCTTTTTTGTGCAAACTGCAAACGCCGATTTTCGTTTGCTTCGTTCCGTAAGTTTAGTGCAAGTTTAGCGCACCCTTTCGTACCCTTATAGACCCTTTTATACCCTACGTATACCTTTTCGTAAACCGGTACCCTCTTGTACCTTATGTGCCCTTTCGTACGCTCTTGTTCTCTATGTGCCCTTTCGTACCCTTTTGTACCCTATGTATCCTTTCGTACATGACCTTTTCATACATGACCTGTCATACCCTCTCTAACCTGCGTACCCTTACGTACCCTATCGCACAGTTTCGTACCTTTTATACCCCATGTACCTTTTCGTACCCTTATGTACTCTTTCGTACCGGTATGTACCGTTTCGTATCCTTAACTATCCTGCCGTACCCTTACTTACTTTACCGTTTATTTAATCTTTTAAATACATTTAGGTTTGTAATTCTATCTCTCATAGGTCCTGACTTATAAGCGTTTAAAAATCTTACCCGAAAATCTTCCAGACGGGACGGACACTTTCAACGTAGCCTAAGCCCGTGAGTAGACGTTATACATCGTCAAATTGCTGGGCACTATACTAAAACCTGTTTACGTGCCTACTTACCTAATGCCAGACATGGTTCATGAAATGAACACGCACAATCGCACGGTCTTTGATGCCTTGTGAAGCTAAAATTCGCGTTAAACTGTTAAGATTACAAGTGAAGACGTAGCCTATAAGAACGCATAGTAAAATCTCCAGTAAAATCCCAACGTTCTGAACCACCAAGTTTTGAGGCTAGACTCGAAACCGGTGCCTCCACTGAATTCTATTTCTAAACAGGACGGAGAGCCAATCGGCTTGATTCCATTGTGGTTTTGGGTGCCCATTAATTATTCCCTTGGCAGAAAGGTGGTCAATAGCGGTTAAAAAACTTCTGCCGTTTTCGTTTGTTTGTTTGTTACATTGTTTAATTATGCCCTTTCAATGCCGGCGGTTTACTATACTACTTCAATAGTTACCCAACCGTCTGCAAACTGCTTGACGAAAAGTTATTACGACAAAACTCATAAAAGTCAACAACGTTCGATTACATAACGTATACAGGTTTCCGTGTGTTTGTTTTCATTCAATTTTCTCGTTCTTCTGTTCCTCTATAAGTTTCGTATAGTAAAAGTCACATCGGTTAGAAAAGTAGTCGCCCCAAAACACATACCGTAAAGGAAAAGAGGAGAAAACATACGACATCAAAGTCCTTCGAGGGATTTTTCAAATGACTAAATAAAAAAAATAAAAATAAAAAACTTAAAAAAAGCACACTCGTATTTCAGACCACTCAAAAAGAATAAACGAAAAATGAAATCCCTGCAAGGAACTTAAATCCTCCACGCAAAGTTGCCACCGCAAACAAAGAAGAAGAAGAAGAAGCACAAGAATTACATTCATGATAAAGACATTGCTACTGGCTAAGTTTAAGAAGGCTGTCACAGTTTGTTGGCTTTCCTCTCATCCCCCCCCCTCCCCCTATCCCTCTTCCATCCGACGCTGCCAATGTAACCCCCTCCCCCCAACCCTACCTTCCCTTTCTCCCTCGATTCCTTACTGTCTTTTGGGCAAACTGAACCAAACAAAAGAGGATTACCTATTGATGTTTTCCTGTCTTGTGTGGTTCACTCTTCTGGCACAATTAAATTAAATCCGTATCCCGAAGATAACTCTGGCGGCTGTTTAAAACTGCAAACACCAATGCGCCGTAGACGTTCGTTCAGTTGCCTAATCTTCTCCCCCAATACCTACAACCTAAGGGTTTGCGCACAGGTTTGTTGGCAAGAAGTGATTTTACATTTACATTATTTACATTCAAACCAAAAGGTACTAGGCGCAGAACACTAAATTTTTTAAGTGCTTTGCATGCGTCACTTTTTTTAAACTTATTTTGCTGAGTGCTCAAAGCCAATACGAAGACTTTCGGCAAAAGCAACTAAAAGAGTTTCGACGCAGCAAGTACCCCACTGTTTTGTCCACTGGACGTCTCACCAGTGGGCCTTTTCGACTTTGCACCGTGACAAGACCTTGGCTTTGTATTTTATTATCCTTGTAACAATTGGTAACAATTACTGAACCACAGGCATGTAAGCGTTGTCTTTTGGCCTCGCGGCAGCTGCCAAAGGAATAGCAGCGGATTTGGAACTGGTCACAACTGCTGCAGACGCCATTCCGGTTAGACATCCCATTTAAAGTGTGTGCGGCCTATCTTGAGTTCGCTGCAGAACGAAGACAGATAATCGATTGTTCGTTATTTGTAGCAGAGTGCCTTGTTGATATCCAAAATGATTACAAAAACAATGGCGGCCGTCGATTAAAGCCGCTCCCTCCAGGAAGACGTCGCCGCTCATAAAATACTTCCAGGACTCAAGATACGGCGCGCACACAATAGGAACCCCTTTGCACTCCAATTTGAAATTAGTTTTGGAAAATTCGCAATTCCCAATTCATCCGTTACCACCATGCCACCGACAGTCTCCCCGGCCCCAAGTCAGGCGATCCAAACCACCATCAATTAAATCTAAACTGCATCAAGTCTCTGCCTCCATCGTCATGGTTTGAATAGCCAACTAAATCGCGCTGAATGAATACTTGAAGATTGCTACCACGAGTAGCAATGTTCTAGTTTTCATTCAACTTCCAAACTATTTATTAGTCGGTGCGATTAAGTTGGCGAATATAGGATTAACCTTGGCCGCCTTTCCCTGATTGAGTGATATCACTACCTTCAACGGCCGACTCTTTTTGGCAACTTGGCGGCATCTTTTATACCAGTTTTGGTTTAAAGAGGGGAAACAGCGGTTGGGACTGGTCCTCCGCACTGTTGCTTCTAGAGAGGTTTCCGTGCAGCAATTTTTTTTTTAACAGACAGTGAAGCAAGTTCCAGAATGAGTAAAAACTCAAAATAATGCTCACACTCAAAAGGTACCCATCCTAACGGAGGCTGTACTAAACCAAAATAAAATGCTGAACGCCGTAAATGCTCCCGGAAATTAGGTGGCATGCTTCAAATAAATTAAAACCAAAACGAATTCGTTTGATGTTGATGGTACGGTCTAACTGAATCGAAGTCAAAACATAAAACGAACACGAATAAACTTTACCTGTAAGGTTTCACATACCACAATGTTGGTACGGTGTTTAATCCACGTGAAACTTTGCTGCTGCGTTAAAAAGTGCTTATGCAGTTTTTACTTTTGAACCCGGCGAGTAAACTAATGATCGATGTCTGCGTGCGACGTATTACTGCTACTTGACTAATCGGCATTCCTGAAAATTGGTAAAAAAAAAAAAAAAAAAAAAAAAAAAAA
>JAHWFP010144421.1:34691-57284 GCA_023313725.1 Lithobius niger
ACATTAGGTAAAGTTCACAAGCGACGCCATTAAGTTAGGCCTTGTGGATATTTTCAAGCATTTATTCTATCATATGCGGCGGCTGCTGCGTATACGATTGGCGTCCTCACTCCAGCAAAACTGAAAAACTTAATATCTCTGTTCCTATTCAATATTCTTCCACCAAACTTGGCCAGATAGTAGAAAACTATGGAGGGTAAATTTACACTACAAATTGTGAAATTCTGCATGCAAGAGTAAAAGTCGGGAGCCACACGTAAATTTGAAAACTGTTCACTTGTTGTTCTTGTTCTTGTTCTTGTGTGACACCATTTCAGAAAAGACTACAGCACCTACCACTCCTGGTCATCTACCCGGCGAAGCCCTGAAACATGACCTGAAACATGACCTAAGCCAGAAATTTCCTTGGGCAAAGAAAAAATTTCCTTGGCTCAAAGAGACCAAGTTTTCAATTGGTCGAGCCATTCGGAACTATCAGTTTTATTGTTTTACATTGTTTTAACCATTGTAATTAGGAACAATGCTAATCGGCAAACGCCAGGTCCATTCTTCGTGCGCGTGTTATGTCTATGCTAAACAGTTGATTGTTGATGGGTAAATGGAAGCGTGTATGACGTCACAGGCCGTGTAGTACTCAAATAAATAAACAAACAAACAAGCAAACAAAGAATGGTTCACGCACGCTAATACCCTTTGAATCCTTTAAAACCGTTTGAAAGAACCGTGTTTCAGCTAACGCATACAGTTTTAAACTAAACTAAGCTACGTTGTTAATTTCGAGACCTCGAAATTGACAGCTAGAAACGATAGAATGGCGTATTGATTTTGTAGACGCAGGCTTTCAGAGCTGAATTGAATTGTTTCAAAGTGGGCAGCAACAATAACTGCATGCGGCACATTCACACCTTTGCAAATGAAAAAAAAATACTGCCGATAATTATTCACCCGCGCTAAGTCAGGCAACAAATATCACATCAATTCATTGGTCGAGGACATAAACCATTGTAGCGTGACTACATAGACATAAGGCCTTATGGCTTCGCCGGGCAGATGACCAGGAGCGGTTAAACCTTTGAACCGCTCAAAAAAATGGTACACGGATTACAAACAAAAACTTCAAGTGTCCCATAAAAAAAAGGGTTATATGATTGAAGTTACACTTTGCTTTTTAAAATGTACACGGATAAAAATTGATGGTTTTTAATTGAAATAAGCAAATGTACAATTCAGAAAATTGCATCTGTTTAAGTGCTGTTGTGCTTTAACCATAATATAATTGGTAATTTAATTTTGAGTTGTTGGTTTTCTTACCAACTAGGTAGCAATAAAACTGTCTGTGTAAAGTTTTGGGTTGTTGGGTTTTCCTACAAACTTTATGGCAGTTAAAATTTCTACGGAGACTTGAGTTGTTAGTTTTCAAACGGGGTGCCCTATTGTATGTATGTCTTGGATGGCCTATTGAGGTTCTATTTTTAGATTTAACGGTCACTTGGTTCATTTATGTGGTTTTAATTTGTCTGCCTTTGGCATTTCGCTTGCTTTTTTGCTCGATATCGAAAGGCAATTTCCTTTGGAACGTTCAGTTTTAATGTTTATTTTTGCGTCTTTCGGCTGTTAATTTACTACTTTTTAGAATTTGGTGCTTCTATATAGCAGTGACATTTGCCGCCATATTGGTACCAGTATGGGTTTTGGAGGGCATAACTACAAGGTGCACTACATAAAAATGAAGGGAAAAACAACGGAAGAGTGGATTTCTTAGGCTTAAAATAACGTTGTTTTCTCCAACAACAAAAATCGCGCGTTTTAGGTCTAAGAAATCACTCTTCACAGTATCGGCTTCAGGACGCTTTTCTGTTTCTCTCTGCAGTGCCCCCTTGCAGCTAACCCATTAAGGCTCCAGCATAGAGTTATATACAATAATACTACGTCGTGTCACTGCTCTATCATTTAAAGAATACTGTCCACTACTTCACTCGCAGTTTAACAAGTCTTCTCTACATTAAAAAAAAAAAAACACTTTACCGCGTATAATAATTGTTTCGTCGATAGCAAATCAGAAACTCCATGGAAATTTTCAAGGGGTAAACAAGGAAAGTGGGCCTGTCGAGTGAACTTCGTCTTGGTCAGATCATGGCATTCCAAATCGATTCCTCAACAAAGAGAAGTGTTTTGACTGGAAGAAAAACCAATTACTTTCAACGAGTGACGCCGCGACTCAAATGGCCCAGATTTATTCATTGCGTACCGTATTGTAAAAAGAAACCACCCCCCCCCCACCCCACCCCCAACAAACTCGTCGCAATTGCAGCTCCCGCTTATGAGGTTGCCCTACGACTGATTGAAAATCCCTACTAAGTATACCGGCTGCGGTTAAATTCTCAACAAGCCCTTTCTTGTCATCATTCTTGTCCTGAAAACTTCGTGAAAACGTCTTTAGTTCGTACAAGCAACAGGGGCTCGTCGATGCATGTGCGCCGCATGGATATATATCTACCCTAAAACAAACCTTGTTAAGGATTCCCTCCAGTCTTTTCGGCCGTGTGAAGGCGTGATATCAAACGCCAAGCTCTTTCGCCAAGCTAATCCCACCGAGTAATAGTTCGAAGGTTAAATGAACTAAATGAAAATTGCTCACTGCGCGATTTTCAGTTATTTCATTTAAAGTTTGAAGTCTTAGACGGTGGTTTTAGCTTGGCGAAAGAGCTTGGCGTTTGATATCACGACTTCACACGGCCGAAAAGTTTGGCGGGAATCCTTAACAAGAGCTTTGTTTTGGGGTAGATATCAGATATTTTTAGTCCAAATTACTGATATCCATATTTTCCTTAGTAATTATCAGATGGAAACACCAATCTAGTTTTCTGGTCCATTGGTTTTTTTTTTTTTTGCTTTCGTTAGGTTTTGAGGGAGGCAGTCACCTGAATAAACAGTTCTTATTAGTACAGGAAACGCACGAAAATGTTAAGTTTGGCATTGTTGCATAATAACAATGTTTAAAACAATGGAAAACAATCAATTTGGTCGTTTGGAGCTCCCTAACCCCTGATCCTCTTGACCAATTAGAAAGGTCCGTATGAAAAGGGCACATCTGTAGAAAAATACCTGTAAAACGAGCTAAGAACCAGCTTTATTCACCGCATGGAAGAATTTATATTCGTGATACAAAAAAAAAAGCGTAAGTAGTACGTAGTAAGTAATTAGGCAAATATCTACGTTATTCACGCGATTTTTTCAACAAGAAACGGGTAAGCTGTGTCATTAATAGTGACTTTTATGTTGTTAGGCGACCAAGTCTCCCGATCCAACAAGTTTCAGCCTATCGCATAGTTATTTATCCTCAGATGGCTGAAAACAGCCAAACTACCTTTGCTGTAAAGACACAACGTGTCTAGTGGTCGCCATGCTCATATATACATATTATCTGGATGTTATAGTTTTATCTTGGCGGGCGACACACTAGCGTGTCTTGATAATTTCATTTATTTTTAAAATGTCTGTAGCCTAACCATTATTAATTCGTTCTTTTCAATGCTTTGGTCACTTAAAAAATATAGAGGCCGTTATCCCCAACGTTTTGTCATAAATGAAAAAAAAATGAAAAAAATGGCGCAACGTGTAATCCATCACCTGGTGCAACTGCAATTTTTTTTTACTGACCTATTTCAGTTGTAAAATTTCAATCACAGTGGGGCGAGAGCAAAAAAAGTTTGTAATTTTTTTCGTTTAAAAAAAATGGACAGATTGTCAGCGATAAAACGAAAAAAAAAGAGAGCGGTTCAACCAAATGATGGAGTAGTTTCAAAGCAGTCGTGGGGTTACAAAGGGTCCTTCCAACCAAAGTACGCTTAATCAAAATTTTGGCTCAAACTTTTTCACTAAACACAAAGATCCTCCTTGTCGGAAGGTTCTTATTTTTTTTTTTTAATCAAATTAGCAAAAAGAAAAAAAAACGTGCTGTGTGCTTCTGGACTGGTTTTACATCAAATAGAAAAATGAACAGCTATGTTCAGACACTGGGGGATTATATTTCATCTTCTACTCGGTATGAAAAGGATGAGAACAGGCATGCAGCCGAATGTCTGTGCACAACCAATACACTCCAATACTGTTTTTGTGTTTATTTGGTTTTCGCTGTTATGCTAGTGGACTTCCTTTACTTTTATCTTCCTTTAAGCTTTTAGTTCCCATTCGTAATAAGTACTTTTCTTCCGTGTACTTCAGTTTTGCCTTCAACTTCCCTGGAAGATATGAGATATAAGAAGATTTGTCGCAGAAGCTGCGGGTCTGGCAAGGATCCAAGGATCACTTACTGCCAGCCTTGACTTAAAAAAATTAAAAATTAAAAATTAAAAAAAAATAAATAAAAAATTAAAAAATACGACTGGATATGGAAGGGCCACAAATTGGTCACAAAGACCAGCACCACTAGTTAAAATTGTATTGTGTAAAAGATAAAAGATGATCGTTTATAGCTGATAGCTTTACTTTAACGGATGCCACATTACACACCGGAAGAGTACGAATATGCTCAGCCTAAACCGCATAGTGAGCGAGTCTTAGAACCATGCGCACGTTTGTGTCTGCCAGTCTTCTACAGTTAATATAATGATAAAGCATTAATTAAGCAAGCAATAATTATTTAAGCTGTGTATTGTTCAGTGATAAACTATTTTGTCTTTATTAAATTTAAAAGGACATACCCTCTCCAATTTTCGTGCTTCCTGCGCGTAAGGCCACATAATACCTGCACGGTAAGGCCGCTCACATATAGAGAGGGAAATCGCTGCAACACCTGCACGGTAAGGCCACTCACATACAGACAGCGAAATTGCTGAAACACCTGCATGCAAGGCCGCTCACATATAGAGAGCGAAATCACTGAAACACCTACCTGCAAGCTAAGGCCGCTGAGAGCGAAATTGCAGAATACCTGGACGATAAAAGGTCGCTCTCATAGTATAGAGAGCGAAGTCGCTGAACACCTACCTGCAAGCTAAGGCCGCTCACATATAGAGAGCGAAATCACTGAAACACCTACCTGCAAGATAAGGCCCCTGAGAGCGAAATTGCAGAATACCTGGACGATAAAAGGTCGCTCACATAGTATAGAGAGCGAAGTCGCTGAAACACCTTCCTTCAAGCTAAGGCCACTCACATCTACAGAGCGAAATTACTGAAACACCTATCTGCAAGCTAAGGCCGCTCACATATAGAGAGCGAAGTTGCTGAATACCTATTCATACCTATTCATCTGGAGCATCACTCGACAGTCATCTTCCAGTTGCCCAGTATGAGCAGAAAACGCATTCAACACTGAATGTTCTTACAGAGCAACGCCAGTTACCGCTGTGTTTCCGACAGCAATTGCTCTTGGTGTGTGGGCGCCCTCAGTATTTTACTGAGGTCCCAGGATGTAATGATGGGTAGTTTATCGATCAATATACTTATTTAGAGAATTTTACATTTACAGATTTACTTATCTACAGTTTATCATCCGCAATACTCTTTCTAGATATCACGTACGTGGTGTTCACCCAACAAACTTGTTAGCAAACTTGCCAAAGTTGGTGCATTGCCCTTCTTTTAATTTTTTTTAAAGCAAGAATGATTATAGATATCTTCAAATACGTCGGATTCCATAAATGTCAATGTCGGAGCCATATAGGATTGTACAGTTCTACGTACAACATGCCTCAAGTCACACGGAAAAATTCTAGTTGAGGGTATTGCAACCAAGTTTGCTGGTTGTTAGGATTAGTCTTGGCGGCCTTTTCCTGGTTGAATGGTTGAATGATATCAGTATACTGCAAAGGCGGGCCATTTTTGGAAACGTGGTGGATTCTTCTACGACAGTTTCGGTTTTAGGTGTATACATATATCGCAAACATCATTCATGCCTTCCTCTACACTTTCACTGCGAGAATGTTGATACATATCCTATAGAGCAACGGCAAGTGACGTCATATTGGCTACAAGAGATAGCTGCAAGGGGCACTAGATTGAAATGGAGGGTTAAACAACGGCACTTCTAGTCAAGGCAGTGCTTTGAGAGCGGAATTCTTAGGCTTAAAAAACCGTTGTTTTCTCCAATCCCTTATGCTGCGAGGTTGTAATCGGAAAATAAAGATTCCACTTGCTTAAAAATATCAGCAACTGCCAACAAATCGATAAATCGCGCGTTATAGGCCTAAGTAATCCACTCTTAACAGCATTGTCTTCAGTAAGATGCCCTTCTTTTCACCCTCCGGTGCCCCTTGCAGCTAACCCAGTTACTGGCTCCAACCATAGAGTTATATACAATAATACTACGTCATGTCACTGCCCTATACATTTATACACATCTGTGTATACATCTATAAGATTTCGTTAACGTGATTTAAAAGTATGTTAGACGAAAAGACTTCTTCTGTGTGACTATCACAACTTTTCTAGGACTTTCAAGGAGCGTACCCGAAAAGGCTGGCCTCTGGCATTTATTACATGTGAAATCAAACTGCGCTCCATACGTTTCTTTGTTCTGCGTGTCACGGCGCGGTACTGAGTTGCAAATTCGTAATTCGATCCCTAAGCTCTAAATTCCTCACGTCGTCAAAACGTTCTTGGGTAACGAATCCATTCCCAAGGTGCTACCTAACTTCCCCGGAGCAGGAATCAAGAATTTTAAAACATTCAGCGACTAATTCCGTGAAAGAATTAGTTTGTTGTTCACGCATTGTTGTCAAATTCAATTTCCCCTCGTTTGTTTTCCCGCTCTCTCTTTCCTCGAATTCGGTCGGGAGTTAAGTGGTGCGTTTCGTTTCCTGGCTTGACCGACTTCCTGCTTTCGGGCCTGACCAGATGGACGATGCAGTGGTCAACGGCCAGGGCGGGAAAGCATTCGTTCGCTTAAGGCCTTCTAATTACTGACCAGTAAAATTGATCCCCCTTTCGCTCGCGCCATCGCAATTCGAGACGCCGTGCCCGGCTGGCCGGCCAGACCATACTCTGTTATTACTTTTCCCAACTCGACTTCCCTTGCAGGAAAGGACCCAACAAGTTAAAAGTTCAGTTAGTTGGACTTAAAGATGGTGTACGACTTCGAAGCTCTCCGTTTTTCTGCCTGTTTGTCCCGCACCATACTTTCCGGCAGCTAATTAAACCATGCGCAATGGCTGTTTGCCGTGACGTCACCATGAGTTAGCCAATGACGAACGAGAACAACGGCTGTTTGGCCGTCTGATTGGACTAGCCCAGTCACGTGATATATGCACGTCACAGCAAACAGCCATGGCGCGTGGTATAGATCGGGATCAAACCTGGTAGGCACTTAAGCTTGTAGTTAGGGATGGCGCTTCGGCTTTCAACATCGTCAAATAACGGGTACGTAACACAATTCGTAACACATCACCAAGTTATTCACGAAGAGTATACTATATGAAGCAATTATTCATTAGGGTAATTTCCCCGTATTTTGGCTATAGCCATGGATTAGAAAGTTAGATAGATATCGCCAGTACTGCAATGAAGGAGGAGGTGTGGGGGGGGGGGAGGTGCAAAGGGTGCGAGGTACCCGAGCCCAGGGCGAGGGCGCAGGGAGCCCCTTATTCACGAGACCGCCGTCCAAATTCGGACACATGTTGCAATTATTGGTTCGTGCAACGGCTCCTCAACACCAACACCACAGTTAAAGGGACTGGCAGGCAACGTCACGTGGGGTCATGCTACAGGTTGCTAAGTTAAAACCTAGCTGGTGGAATAAGGCGCAAAGTCGTAGTTCAGTTCTAGTGATGTTTTAATTATTAATTTGAGTGATGATCAGCTCAGGATCGCCTGATTTTTGGGGGCGACTCTTCCCTTAGCTTAGGGCCTTCAATGAATGTCATAAATGTTAGGCTTACTCGGGATCATTTAATGTTGATGATAAATTTTGGGCTATTATTTGCTTGGAATGGTTAATTTTGCTGTTTCGGGGTTGCAGTGAAACACTGGCAACAGGGTTGGTCTGGGAGTTGGAATTTAAGTTGGGGGAATTGGGACAAAAGAGGAAACATTTCTAATTAAAATAGCTGAAATTACCTTTGGATGTGGGTTGATGGAGGGTTCGAGGCGGATGAATTCTAGATTAACACCTAATTATTGGGAACACCAGGCAGAAGACCACGGGAATAGAATATGTTTGTGTTTCTTGAGCTACGACCTTTTGTCATGCGCTCACTTACAATTTAAAACAAGCTTTACTCGACCTAACCTAACCACTAATATACCAGCACCTATCACTCAAGCAACTCCATCCCTGCAACACAATCCTGCACAATGTGCATACTGTAACCCACTCCTCTGGACTTGAGCTACTTCCACCGACAGTCACACAGTGTATCCGTACACTTACACTTGATAATGCAAACTGCGCACTCTGCCTGTGCAGCTCTTCCACTGTGCAAAAGGCGGAACTTCGTCATCTTCCTCTTCCTGCACTCATACCATGCAACACAAGTCGACATGGACCCTAACCGTGAACATCTTTGGCAACAAGTGAGGTCACAGAGCTTAGGGAACAAGCAAAGTGGGGCCTAACTAAAGTGGGACCAAGGGAGCTCCACCCATTACAATTGATGTCAAACCTTAAGTACAGACAATTCATATGTTATATAGTGTTATAATAATTGATTACGTAACATCATCTCAACTAACAATGAATATTAATTTGGAAGTGACAATGGGTCATTACAATATGACGTAATGGTGGACCTTGGGCTTGGCAGATTTCACAAATGACGTCATCAGAGCAACTTCGCTGGGGTGGCATAATTTCAAGGTTCGAGATCCGGGATTAAACTCGCAAATCACAAAAACAGTACAACCCTGTATTGTTTTCTCGTTGGAGGGCCCAACATTTTATTCTTGCACCCCGTTTTGGAAAAGGCAAATTGTGGCAATGGATCCCAGATTACCTCTTCCGAGCCTACGCAGGGCCCTGGTGGTAGATGCGGCTACTGATATCTCTCACATTGCCGTATCTCCGTGCTGCTCAGGTTGGAGAAGCCCCTATCTCTCGTCCACCCTGGGGTGAGTTGCTTGTAAAACACGAACCTCAAATATGACACGATTTTGAGGCAATCGTTGCCCTGTTTGCAACATGACGTGGCCAACTACTTCGTCCAATCGCGTTATATTCGAGATGCGTGTTTGACCACAGCCACCTACAGTAAAGGCCGGATCAGATCAAGACAAATTAGGCGCGTAAAATCAACCATTGATATAGAAGGAAGCGCAAGTTTGCTAGGTGCTGCCATCTCTACACCAAGTGGCGAAATTTCAAAACTAACCGACACGGGTTCCAAATTCTGGTTACCGATGGCACCACTTGGCAAACTTGGCGCATCGGCATTTGTCGCGCCTTCTAGCACAGCATTGTGGAAGGCAAAGCTGTTCCGGCCTTTACTGTAGGTGGCTGTGGTTTGACCTAGGACGATGTATGATAAGCTGCGTTTACCGGACAAGCAGATTCACGATTTAAGGCGCAGCCATCAGTGATACTTCCGCTTTGAGATTATGGGATGGCAACCGCCATTACGGCTAAACAGGGTGAGCAAATTCAGTCGCAGTAACTCAATATCGTTCGAGAAACGTAAAATTTCGACAATTAGGGTGAAACACGCACAGCTACAGCAAAACCGTGACACTGTTTGCAAGATTGATCCTGGTACAGGCAAAAGTTTGAACTAATTTTCCAATAGCTGTTCGATTTAAAAAAAATTGATGCTTGCATAGTTCTTAAGATACACAGCGTTTTCACATTTGTGGCACTATAATAATAGGACTATATGCCGCCGTTGCCTTTTTCGCACACCACAGGAGTGATTACGACAGGAGTGAATGATGTGTTTCTCACGAATCTCATTCAGGCGAGAATTGTTGGCACCAGGTGCCCGCCATGTTTCTTCTATTTTTGAAATTGTTGTTTTAATCTGAAATTGTTGTTATGTTCTGCATAGGGCGTTACAACAATTTTGTATATATAATAAACAAATAAATAGATTGTAGGACTGACGAATCTCACTCAGACGAAAACAGGAAGTTAGCTCCGCCATGTTAGGAAAGCGTTTACGCCACGAAACCTTCTCGCTCGCCGAACGCTATTTGCTAGGCAACCGCTATTTATTTACGATAATTTCCCGTTTCTGTTAAATGAATGAGGTAATAGGCAACAAATTAAATGTATTGTAAATAACGACACGGATAAAGAACAAAGTGCAACAGTCATTTTAAACATTGGTACAACATTGTTGCCATTTTACGCTATTAACAAAATTTGCTATTCTCGCCGAAAAAACAGCTTCTAGCAGTGATCAAACGACGGCAGAATAAATAGCTACTCGCAGCGAGAATTCAAAATCCAACATGGCGTCCATTTCGGGGTTGTCGAATCGAAGACAAATCATCCAATACCGGCATTCAGAAATCTGTTCGTCGTCTTGTACAGCAGTAAAAATTGTTTTCTAGTTGTCATAAATCGGCGCTGTCATGTTGCACGCATCGTACGTTGTGTCGCGAGGCACAAGGAGGATATTTGCGTCCGAGTTGTTGCCGTTGCCGTGGTTACTACGTATAGACAACTGAAAGCCACATTCTTCGGTAAAGGCGAGAAGCAGCCAGCAGATTTAGTATTAATCAAGTGAAAGCTAGTAAGCGAGAAAATTGTCGTTGCGTAGTCACCAGCGTCGCCGAAGCGCCTGAAGGACCGCAGATGCGAAGGTTTGGAATGAATTGTTTCTAGTACAGTTGCAACCCCCTGGTTCGACGAGCAACTCGACCCTGGTGCTTCACAGGCAAAGCATTAGCAGAGGCGTTAGCAGCTGCAACTATCGCCACGGCTCACCGTATGCTTGGAAAAAGTAAGATGAAAATAGGCCTATAGTTAACTTTTGGATCGGAATTGACTGGGACTCGGGCAATGAAGCCATCGGCCCCAGAGAAAACACTAGCAAAACCCGCAATTCGCACCAAACCAAAATTTAAATCACTCGGCTGAAAGAAGAAAAGAAGAGAACGAAAATACAAGAGCGAAAGAAAAACACAATGGGTAGAAATGGTCCATAGGCGGTCAGTCGACTTGACAAAAGCCACCACCGTTCGAGCCTCCCGACAAGAGGAATAGAATAAGAGGCAATCTGGCCAATGCACGGCAATATTCCCCAGTCCACAAGCCCCCTCAGGAGGAAAACGTGCTGGCGTGCGTACCGTGCCCAACAGTTTCCTCCCAAGAGCCCCAAAAATCTGGCTCCATGCCCAGACGAGCCAAGTGGCCACTTGTTAAACGAAAAATAACATATTCTGCCCAATGGCCCATCCCATAACTCACACCAGGGACCTTGTACTATATTGGGTCGGTCCATTCGATGCAACGCGTCAGAGTAATAAGTAGAGCTATTTCCGGTCTTAAAGTATACACGGGCGAGATTACCCAAGATGCTACACTTGGTGACGTCGTTGCCATCAAACCAAAACAATGGCGTACTTTTACGATGCCGTCTGTGAGGGTGCTGTCCGTGTGGTGGTGATTTGATTCGATTTATTCAGAGCATAAGGACCCTAGGTTAGAGTTATAACATAAGGACCCTTAACTTGATGCCAACATCATTAGAACACCATAAAAACCTAGCGACATCCACCAGCCCATCAAACAAATACGCATGGTTCAAGTTGACAAAAAGCAATCATGATAGGTAATCCATGGTAATGACATAAAGGCATTGAGAACAAAGAAGACGCATGTTCACACGAGTGGCATTACTCACACACCCATTCATACGTCCCAGGGACTCATACTCACCTAAATCCTCCTACCACTTGAGATGCAGTATCTCTCAACAGCTACGAAGATGAAACCGAGAGAACGGGAAAACACCAAGTGCCGACTGCAGGTCAGCAGAAAGGACAAGCGGCAGGAGTAACTTACACCGCAGGACATGGAACAAGATGGGCTGCAACAACCGTTGTGTAGTTTCAGCAGCATTGTTGATTGGATTTAGGTAGTTTAATGCAATCTGAAACAATGTGAACGTTTGGAGCGGACCGACTTACGTTAGCAGCTTATTCATTATATGAGTATTCATTCGTTTTTTAGTCCAGCTTTGTATGGATTCAGCTAATTCGTTCGGCAAAAGCAATAGCCAAAAGCAAAAATGGCGCCGACGGAATGTAATGATGTTAAAGGCGTTTGAGTTCTGCCGATGCGTTTGTTTCTCACGCTTCTGCTCGTACCCCTTCCACAACTTCCACATTCAGTTCGGGGGTCGAGTACTGCTCGAAGTAGGGACTGGAGACGCCAACTCCGAGCCTGAGTTTCAGTGTGGAAAAGGTCGGAGCCATGGGGGGTCTATTCCGAGCTTTTTACATATTACTTTTCCATTGACTGTCGATTTTGCTGGTGCCACTGACGTCACAATGCCACTCGACAGCTTACGCACATGCGGACAAGACAAAGCAGACCGGAGCCAGTGACGTAGCACGAAGTGTTGGCGGGAAAACGACTTAATGAGCTGGGGAAGGGCCAACCTTCTTGTATAGGCTACTATCGTTCCACTCGACCTTGGTCGGAGCGCAGGACCACGTTTTATAGAAACTTTTTTGACTTTCAGAGCGCTGATAAACAACAGCGTGATAAAAGGAAAGCATGAGGAGGGAGCAGGAGAGGAGAATGCTATAGAACGTGTTGTGAGATCCATTTCGGAATCAAACAAGTTGAAACCATGCTACCGAACGCTCCTACAAGTTTTTACTCCTACAAAATTTTATATCCTACAAGATTTTGCGTGCGGGTTTTTGATGTTATGTGATTAGCCACATCGAGCGCGACAGCGCGAGCGAGGTACGTAATTTGGAAAAATACGAACAATTGAAAATCGCCATTTTCTTGGGATCCGGTAGGCCCGTGTAAAAAAGGTCCCACTGATGACGTCACTTGAGAATTTAAGTCCAAGATTAATATGACGTCACATTTCATCTACCCATTGCAACTTCAGAAGTAATTTCCATTGTTTGCTGAGACGATGTTGTGTGTTGTGTGATGTTGTGTGGAGTGGTTAACCCTCGTTAAACCCTTTGAACCATTTGTTATGTGGCCAATTATTGTAACAATATGTAACGTACAAATTGGCTGTAGTATAGTGTGCATCATCTATTATTGTAATGGCTCGACGTCGCTTGGTCTTCTACCCGGTGCTCTTAACAATCAGGGGGTGAACCGAAATAGAATTCATCGCCCACTATCCTCCCATCATCCCAGTCCACAAGGTAATTTCGGCCAGCTTAACTAAAATTATTTCCCTATTTTGTCCGAATTCTGCAACATGCACCTTGGGTCATCTCTCTGTTGCAAAACATTGGGCGTTTGGTGTGATACCGACCTAAAATTTGCCTCTTATTGCTAGAATGTAAGACGGCAAGACAGACAGCCGCTGTTGTGAGGAGATTTTTGTGTCTGGGACAGCATGACTTTATTTGGGGCCTTTAGTGTCTTTGTAAGACCTATTTTGGAGTACGCCAGCCCGGTCTGGTCGCTTCATCTTTCAAAGGATTTGGTCTTGGTCTTGTCTGAGCAGCGCACTTTCGCTAAAAGTATACCAGGATTGGTTGGAAAGAACCATAAAGAGCAACTAAACTGTTTGAGGGTGGACTCACTGTAATCTTGCCGACTTAAGTGTGATTTGGCTCTTACGTATTCTCTTTTTTACGATCAGTTTGATATTAACTAGCTCGTTTTTTCTCTATTCGTACTGAGAGTAAGAACACTAGGGGACATTCACTTACACTGCTTCCACAGCCTTTTTCTCACAACTGAAGAAGTTTTTTTTTCTCGAATCGAGTAGTAAATGTTTGGAATGCATTGCCGAGAGATTTGGTTACGGCACCTTCCTTGTGTGTCTTAAAGAGGAGGTTGGCAGGTGTAACGTTTCCAAATTTGTTAGATATATTTGAACCTGGTAAAATTTTAACTTGGCAAGGTATCAATGGCCCTCACCGGCCCTTTCTTGTTATGTTGGTGTTCTATACAACAAACATTATTATTATTATTATTATTATTATTATTATTATTATTATTATTATTATTATTATTATTATTATTACCTATCTATATATATAATACGCTTAGGTTGGGCAAGCAAATTCATCGTTATGCACTATAATGAAAGAGGGCGAGCGACCGACAATGTCAAACAAACGGGTGAGGCCTGTAACAATCAGTAACAATCGAAATATTGCTTTAATAATGCTACCTCTTTGAGTAGACTTGAAGAGTTTCAAAGTTGGTTCAGTAACAATCACTGCATGCACGACCATTGTTGAGTTTATTGCGCTTGGTATCAGAACGGAGAAACGGGCAATTGAACGTCCTTCATTGAAAGAAGACATTTACTTCCATAAAAAAACAAATCAGCAGAGGTTAAAATGGAGGGGGAGCAGGGATGGGGATATTCAGACCACTAAATAGGGGAATCCGGGTCGGGGACGGGGGAGGCAGTGTGGGACGAGAAAGGGGTTATGGGGGGGGGGGAGGCATGGGAAAAAATCAGACCATACATCTGGGTAGGCCGCAGGGGAGTTCGGAAGAGGAAGCAGGGAGCAGTCGGCACCCTTTTCATTCCATATTGCCCACTACAGTATTTCGCTCAGGTATGCGGGAACCGGCTAGACCGGCGTAACACGCCGGGGGTACAGCTAGTTATTATTATTATTATTATCATAAATTTGGGAATCCCAAGATTAAAATCAGGATTCCCTGAAAATGTGCAGACTAAAATGCAGCTTTGTTCATTACAGCTTTAGTAAGAGGCAGCCAAGACGAGAATCTGAGATAATTTCTCATTGCCGCTTTTGTAGGAATTAATAAATATTTGAAAGGAAATATTTTCATTGATTCGAGTTTCTGATAAGTTAGGTTTCAGCGAGACTGTGAAACGTGAACTTACGAATGTTGCGTTTGCAAAAGCTACCAATTTTAGATGCCGTTCCCTTAAGATACCATTCCGAGCAAATTATTTTAAACGAAATTTGGACTATCATATCATGATTTTCTACATAAATTAACCCGAGTCTTGAACCACGACCCGTAAATTATACACACAAAAAAAAAAAGAAAAAGAACGTGACATCTATATTCTCAAGCGAGCACTATTTTTGGAGTAAGACAAACAACAAGGGAACCCATTCTGACATACAATGTAACCATAAAAGTTTTCGTAACTTACAGTTACCAGGCAGCCCAGTAACAGTAAAGTTAACTTCACACGTGAACTAAGACAGTAACCCAAATGGCGACTGGATGGCCACAAAACAGCTTCACATAGTGTGGCCAAAGTTTTAATCACGACCCGTCAGCCGTATTACTACCTTTAAAAAGTGTGGCCTAAGTCAAAGATGACCCGGTAGCCATATAGTAGTTCACATATTGTGGACTAAGTCAATAGGCCTAAGTCACAAGGCAAACCGGTAGCCATAATGTTAGTTAGTTCACAAGGTGTGAACTGAATCTAAAAATGTTTCACACTAGCTAAAAATGTATCACTTTGACATAATGACAGCAACTTGCTTATTTGTTGGCATGTTTATCATAAACGTCACATTGTCTAGACTTAATCCTCAGGTTTAGATTCTCATTTCAGCCTCTCGACAACCAAGTTAAACCTACTCATCTGGACATGACACCACCGAGGTCATATCTACAAACCGGAAATTGGTAACAAAGCCAGAAGTCTGACACGACATCCGATGCTGCTATACCGAAATCGTTCAAATCCTCCCTCCCTCTTCTCAAACACCGACTGGTATGGCAGCTTGACGAGATTCGACGAGACTGAATGCCGATGTTCGGTAATTGAATTTGCTATTTTCGGGCGCGTGGTTGCAGTTGTTTCCACCCACGACCGAAATGGCGCCACCTGTCTCACCCAATCAATGATGTCGGCGTTGTACCGGCACGGTGTTTCGCGTCCGTCACAGCGACATGCAACTATATGATGTCATATTTTCATTAAATGTTAAAACCTTCGGAATTGGCCTGTTTCCAATTCGGCCTTCCATTTTAGAAAGACTAGACGGAAAGTATTGAGGCTAATAAACTTGTGATTGGGGCTCGACCAACTGTAAACTGCGCGGCTCACTTTGCTTCTCCATCATCCTTTATTCTCCGTTCAATTCAATTTTAATTACAACGATTTGATAAAATCATCATTATGTTCCTGTCATTAAATACTATTAGTGCAATTAAATCTAACAAAAATCGATCATGCAGCGTTTCTGTTTTATATACGTTGGAAAACAGTTTGCATTTAAAGGTACAAGCCACCAGGTTGGCATTCCTTAGGGTTCAGTTTGCAACTTGGTTCAAACGTGTGTGAATGTTGCAAAGGTATTAATTTTCCTATTTTTCACCCTCTTGAAAAACTGTTTTTACATTCACTCTAACGTATGTAAATGTTGTCAGAGCTAATTCGTGTGAGGTACTATACGAAAATAGCGAGAGGGTACGTTTTTTTTTTTTTAAGTTAATGAAGTTAAAAAGACATACCTCCTCATTAATTTCCAGCATCCTGCTAGAAATAGCTTTTACTACACTACATAAGTTGGCGCGAATGTAGCGGGGGTATAGGCCAGGGACTGGATCATAAGGGCTCTCCACATTGACAGTTACCATTAGTTGTAAGGAAAACGTGTCTCGTTTTTAACGAAAAGACATGTTGGGTTAAAAATGTTCCATACAATGTTCCTTACACCCATCTCTTTTCGAGATTCATACAATAAGTATGATGAACACACTTGTTTGCTTGCGTGCCCACATCCGTAACATAGACAGCACCTGAAAGCCGTAAGAAGCCAAGAAACCAGGTGTCAAGGCTTTTCTACAAAGTTCTTTGTAAAAACTATACCGGTACTTGCAGTACTGGTAACTAATAGCTTCAAAGCCTTGTAAACACCACATCATGGGGGGCGGGGGAGCTTGGACCCCCCCCCCTCCCCCCTCCCCACAGATGCTGAGGCGTTTTTAGAAATTTTGACTGCTGAGAGTGCCATTTTCTCACAAGGGAGGAAATAGGAAAACAGAATGCCTTTGCAACATTCACACGCGTCCGAATTAATGTTGCCAAACTGAGCTATACAGGAAATCCAACCGGGAGGAACGTGCCTTTAAATAACGGCAAATATTATAAATCTAGAGATTTCGAAATTGTGGAAATCGTACATATAGTGGAATATTAGAAATAACCAGAAATCATACTATATGGACTGCCAATAGTAAAAGTAAGCCGCAGCGGTGGTGTTTGGCTATACATAAAACGACGTCGTCAACACACACAAGGTTCGAATTTTCCAGAGTCCCCTCGCACAATTCGCTCCGACACCACCACCACCCACTTAAAGGAATCGAAACTTAGATCTCTGTTAGTCGAACCAGTTTCATGACTAGGCCATGGAAAGAACTTTAGTCACAATACCGGTATTAGTCTTACAAATCTGTCCAACATTTGGGAACACGCCTATATCCACAATAGACAAGGATGAGCACTCTTTACTCAAGATCAAGTACACAAATCGAATGATCACACAGATCACAGTCTTAGTGCAATAGTATCTAGCGACTATACATAACTGCACTTCGCCATACTAAACCACTTAGCCAGTCTACCACAGGGTGAAATCCAAACATAGAATGTTATATCACTCTTTCGCTCAAAAATTCTTGAATTTGGATGGTTCGCGTTAACTGGAATAGGCAGACACTTGCGTTTGTGTTTACTAGAATTAAACGAAGCCTTTTCTAGGAAGTTAAAGTCATAACATTTTCAAATTTGATTCCTTGAAAATTACGATACGAAAAATTTCCACACTTTTCCAGCCCACTAATAATTGGTGATCAGTGTCAGTATTCCACACTTTTCAAGTCTTGGAAAAGGGCCGAACTAAATTCCAGAATTTTCCAGGCCAGTAGTTGATGATCAGTCAGAATTCCATACTTGTCAAGGCTTGGAAAAACATAACTAAATTCCAGACTTTTCCAGCTTTTCCAGATAGCAGTACGATGTGATTAACGTATGTGACCTATCGGCCTCCTATATACGTCATATAATTTAACCTAACTCACAGCCTAACAGTTCGCTGTGATATTATGCAACGTTTACGTAAAAAAATTTGTTTTTGCTTACCTTTCTCTTTCGGGAGTATACAACCTCTGGAGGAAGTGTAATTGGACGGCGGCAGAAACGTACTTATCCGGGAGTCTGGCACATTTTCTCTTTTAAATAAACTGGAAAAAAAAATGGAATTCGTTACCGTCTTGCTCACGTGAAATACCACGAGACTCACGCACCTTTGGAAATTTTCATGTTCCTTAAGTAAAAACATGAATTACGTAAATCATAAAATGTTGATGGAAGAATACATTAGACCTATCTGTGACTGCTTTCCAGTAATAACTTGAATTCGCAATGGCTGTTTAAATTGCATAAATAAGCAATAAAAATGGACTCTTTTTTTTTATTTTTTTGTGTACGTAAATATGTCTTTCACATCGTATCACGTGCCTAATTTAATACGTGGACTCGCCGAATCCAATTCTATTCCCGTCTGAATAAACACGGCAAAGTTTTTCCATATTAGCATAAAGCAGAGAACCAAAGAAAAATATGTTATGTATGTATGCGTTACGCAACACACTGGCATAATAAAATGTTTGACTGATGAGGGTTCAGGGGAAGGGGAGAGGGAGGTAGAGATTTTCGATGGAGGTCGATTTGCGTACTTAACATAATTCGTACAAAATGCAGCATGACGTTCTGGCATCACAAAGTAGTGGATCTGTAATAGTATTCCTTCATTTATATAAATAGTCAGACTCTTGAAATGCCGTAAATAAGTTAGAAGTTAAATAAATACAGATGAAAACCCATTTACGTTGCCTTTTGGACTAAAATGTAAGACTGCCTCAGCGGGGGAATCGAACCCACGACCTTTGAAACCAAAGCCCGAAGTCCTGAGCCATTACTGACACGGATGTGCCAGTATGGCTCAGCGGTAGGACTTCGGGCTTTGGTTGTCAAAGGTCGTGGGTTCGATTCCCCGCTCAGGCAGTCTGACATTTAACTCCGGAAGGCAACGCAAATAGGTTTGCATCTGTGTTATTTAAAGAGGTGCAGCAATAAGGAACCTCTTCGAGCGAAGCGACACGACGCCAACGGAGAAACAGAAGCGGACGATGTGCCTAGTTAACGTTAAAAAGGTTCTTCTTAGACCTTTAATGCCTGCTTGTAATATCCAAGGTCAGACGTGTATTTTTTCCAACGTCAACAAGAACGGCAAAGACCGATTTCCTTTTTTTTTATTTTGGGTAGGGCGGGGGGGGGAGGGGGGGGAGGGGGGATTATCTGCGTAAATTCGCACTTGGTGTTAACAATTCATCAATAACAGCCAAATATCAATCGATACAGTTTACTTAAATATCCCATAGCGTCATAATTTCGAATTTTAAAAACATTTTACGCTTTATAATTTCATCGGCGAATCAACACTTGTAAATCATTTGTGGGTTTACCACAACAGTTTTTGAAAAATTTCGAAATACTCAAAATATGCATACAGAGTGGTCCAAAAGTCAGGAGTCGGCAGTGTGGTTACATGCGTGGTGCAGGCAGCTATGGTCACAGGAACAGGGGCAACAATTTTTCTAAAATTTTACGTGTGTGTGTGTGTGTGTGGGGAGGGGGGGAAAGAAACCCAAGAGACAACCAAAATTGCACATTTTAAGGTGGGTGAATTGTTAAAAAGTGGAAGGTGGGGTATTCCCTTACGAACGTATTATAAAAACTAAACTTTCTCTTAAATTGTCTGCAAGCTATTGTCTCCTTACGCTTCTCCAAACTTTCAGCAAGAATTAGATAGGTTTAGAAGCGTTTGGGCATAGCTTAGAAAGTAAACTACCGCATCATACCTCTTCCAAGCATACGTGGGGCTCTGGACCTGTGGTAATTGAGTATATATAGTGCTTTGCCTCAGTGATGCCTCGCACTCAAAGCATTAGCAGGCGCGTTAGTAGCCGCAACTTCTGCTAGGGTCCCGCGTACGCTTGGAAGAGATAAGAAGCGGTATCTAGCTAGCTCTCGAAGGGACTGGTTATTATTTATCACCGGGGGAGGAGGAGGAGGGGCAGAGGAAATTGGGGGATCATGAAGTTTTTGGACCCTCTCGAGGGGGGATCATACATTTCTCAGGTCCCGTCAAGAGTAGGGGGTCAAAAACACACTGACCAACTATGGAAGAAAAAGTAATTTTTGGACCTCAAAAATGGCACTTTCAGCAGTCAAAATTCCTAAAAACGACTCAGCATCTGGGGAGGGGGGGGGGGGAAGGAGGGGTCCAAGCTCCCCCGACCTCCAATGATGTGGTGTTTACAAGGCTTTGAAGCTATTAGTTACCAGTACTGCAAGTACCGGTATAGTTTTTACAAAGAACTTTGTAGAAAAGCCTTGGCACCTGGTTTCTTGGCTTCTTCTGTCTTTCAGGTACTGACTATGTTACGGATGTGGGCATACGAGCAAACAAGTGTGTTCATCATACTTATTGTATGAATCTTGAAAAGATATGGGTGTAAGGAACATTGCATGGAACATTTTTAACCCAACATATCGTTTCGTTAAAAACGAGACACGTTTCCTTCAGTGGGCGGGGGTCAAGTTTTTTCAGGGTCTCGTGGCGGGGGGGGGGGGGGTCATAGAAAATTTGGTGGTCACATTTTCATTTCCTCCAGGAACCGGCCGGGGGGGGGGGGGCACTAAGACCCACAGTCTGGGCTTCAAACCGCAAAAGACGTTGTAAGTGTGAACCAACTAAACTGAACGAAGCATTTGGCTGCCATCTGCGTCCCTTTACGACGTCTTTGGCTGAGTAAGACATATGGATGCAGAGGAAATTCCTAATGTTTGACCGGCTGCCATATTGGATGAACTCATCGTATCGAAGCTATCGTTGTGGCACTTTACTCGCCTAATGAAGACCTTTCAAATAAGGTATTCCTTTACCCCACATTCCATTGAAAATTTCTGAGTTGAAAATTTCCATTGAAAATTTCTGCCCCTGGGGTCCCCTCAAGGGCGGGGCAGGCGTATATAATGCCGGTTGTACGAAAAGAGATCCTTTAACAACTTATATTGCCAGAGTTTCACTATTAACCTTTCAACCCCTTAAAAAGTTGTGAGGGTGTTCTGGGACTTTTGGGACACCCTATATAGGTCTAATCACGCAAACGTAGCCTAATTACTAAAACACAGGCCTGATGACGCCAACATAGGTGTAATTACTAAAATGTAGGCCTAATCATACCAACATAGGCCTAATTCCTAAAATATAGGCCTAATCATGCAAATATGGCCCAATTACTAAAATATAGGCCTGATTACGCAAACGTAGGCCTAATTACTAAAAAAAATAGGCCTAATCGAGGAAACATACCCTAATTACTAAAACATAGGCCCACTTACTC
Source organism: Lithobius niger (assembly GCA_023313725.1). NCBI lineage: Eukaryota > Metazoa > Arthropoda > Chilopoda > Lithobiomorpha > Lithobiidae > Lithobius > Lithobius niger. The sequence goes on from JAHWFP010144421.1 coordinate 56,206, forward strand.
AAACAGAGGCCTACGTGTTAAATATAAGCCTAAATATAGCACTGGACAAAAGCTCACCAGTCATTAGCTCACCGTCAGAAGCTTACTGGACAAAAGCTCTCCTATTCAAAAAGCTCACCGAACCAAAAGCTCACTTAACAACAACAACAAAACATTCCCTATTTTTAAATACCTAGAAAACATTTTTTAAATATTCGTTGTTCTTAAACACCTTAAAACCGGATTGTGTACCCGACTGAGTTCAGAAATCTTTCGATGTTTCTGCGACCCGAATTCAAATCACCGCAGAACGCAAGCAGTCTAGCTTATATAGACTTAGTTAGTTGCTTGTTTATCTGTGGGTGGGTGTAATTTGCATGCGCAAGTGTGGAATGAGCAAACCATAAATAATCAATCGAAGTGATAATATGTGTACTAAATAATAAATGTGAACTAGGCCTAAATTAAATAAATGTTATTTAATAAATCATAAAATAAAATAAACAAATAAATTAAACCGTATAAATATTAGGTTAGAGCAAAATCCATAGAAAAAAAATTAAGTGAGCTTTTGTCCCTTTTATTTTGAAAATAGGTGAGCTTTTTGTCCAGTGAGCTTCTAACGGTGAGCTAATGACTGGTGAGCTTTTGTCCAGTGAGCTTCCGTCCGATTACCGACGCAAACATGGGCCTAATTCCATCCAACGAGTGCCAAACGTACTTTAGTTTTTAGCATGAGGAGAAAAAACCCCCTGATATAAACTATATCACGTATACCCAATTCTTCCTGCAAGAGATAAGCTGGTTCAGAAATGGAAATAATTCGGCCCGTCATTCACTTCTGGTGGTCAATGAATTAAACTTTTCATCCGTGTTTTTCCTATCTTTTCCAGGCCGATGAAGAGGTTGCGCACCGCAATACCAAAAGCATATAAGCGATCATTTTTCAAAAAAAAAAAAATCCGGAAATTGAAATTTGGTTCCTTTTGACTGCATCAATCCTGAAGAGGTCTCAAGAATTGCAACGATGGATGTTTTACGGATGTCTCAAGCAACCACATCCCCCTTTCGGATTAAAAATAAAATATTTAAAAAAAAAA
>JAHWFP010144421.1:69390-85254 GCA_023313725.1 Lithobius niger
AATAATAATAATAATAATTTATTCAGTATAAATATACACACATTTCATGTGCATGCACGAAGCTCAAAGAGCTTGTATGTGCACTGAACATATCCAAAACCTAATGTCATAACAATTTCATAACATGTTTATTTTTTACATTATATTTTTCAGATTTTAACACACAAACACACACACACAAATAAACAAATACTAAGTCAATAAGCTAACGAAGATGCAATTTAAGTTTGATCAATTAGACCTAAAAATTGTTCAGCAAAATAATAATAATAATAATAATAACAATAATAATAATTAACTTCGAATCATTAGGGTTGACTTGTGGTGTTCAAACTGTAGCATTTCCTTTTTACGACTGGTCATTGTGTATGGTGTGGTGCAAGGTGACCCCTGATGGTGAGCACGGCTATCTCGTCTGCCAGAGGTCCCGAATTCGAATCTGACCCCAGCCACGCCTGGTATTTTCGGGATGAGCAGAGCCCTATGATGACTCGTGCTCAGGTCAATTGTGGCTATTGTGGCGTCCTCCCCAATTGTGTGTAAAGATTCTATGAATTTCCGATTGAATTACCTAGCAAAATTGTCCCTCCTCTCGCATTCTGATGCTACAGCTTCGGCTGGGAGCGCATCAAACAGCCGAATCTCCTGCTAGCGACAACCCCAACAATTAGGCGCAAATAATCAGAACTTGGTGAGCGAAGTGCTAGCGCGCTTCGAGAAAAACACACACGTACTTTTTTTTCTTCCAAAGTTTGTAAATTTTATAAAAACCCTAAATTGTCGCCCAGTCATGGGGGCGTTTTACGAAAGGCGTTTACAATAAGAAAGTAAACAGAAACGTCGACCAGGTACAACCAGAAACAAAAATAAGACAACAAAAAAACACTTTCAACTTAACAAGAATAAGAAGTGATAAACTGTGTCATTTTACTAGAAGTGGATTCAGGGAACATGTAGATTCTCTAATTCATTATTTGTACGTTCCCCGAGTTCACTTCCAGTATATTCACTTTCAGTAAAATGGCAGTTGTCACTGATTGACAAGTTGGGCGCCAACATTTCTTACTTTAGGAAGTTTAAAAAAAAAAATTAGTTTTCCAAAATTTTGTTTTTGGGTGTACGTGGGTCTAAAACTGTTTCTTTTTACTTTCTCACTCTTGTCGCGAGATCCCTACAACCGGGCGTTTAATTTAAGTGTTTTCACTAAAATACAAAATTTAAGTGTTTGCCTAAAAGTGCCCTGGCGAGCAAGAGATTAGGAATCCATTTTTTAGGTATACCATTTTCTCGCCTTGAACAAATGAGTTACAAACAGTGTTGCAGCCACTCCTCAGTTTTGTGAATATCTATCCGTAACCACAACAGGTAAATCAAGTGAACGCACCTCCTTGTTAGAACTTTAGCCTCGCGTTGCCTTCTCCTCTCCCGCATCTAATCCCCCTTCCCCCCACCGCCCTTATCCCTTCGCCCCTCCCTGCCCCGTTCCCCCACCCAAAAAAAATATTTATTTCCCAGCAGGTCAACAACATAAATCTTTCCACCTTAGGCTCTTTAATCCAACAACAAATCATAACCAGCCTCAAAAGAGAGGCGCGATCAACGCCGCTCGCTAACACCCCGATTCCAGGAACGGATGGAAATACTGCGCAACCGACTTGAGCCAAATGACCCAATCGGCCTTTCCGTCCAGCATCCAATCCCCTCCCCTCCCCCACCCCCATATCGCCTTCTTTCTCCAACCCAGTACCTCTCCGATACCGCTGATCACCCACGGTGCCTGTAAAGTATGGTGCTGTAGGCAGTCTAAATAAAGTTAGTTCTAAGAATAAACATCGATTTAACGTCGCAGAATTTCAAGATCGTTACAAATGACATGATTATACGGCGATAAGATTATGATTTTTTTCTCTCGAAAACGGGTGGGAGCCGGGCAGGCGCGCTTATCCAGCCATCTGACGCTTTCCTGAGAAGTAGAAAATGTGATACGTTGTGTGATACGTCGCTTTCAACTGCCCTAACTATGTACTCGTTCTCTCGTCAATTACGGCATCGAAAGGATGCTAAGAACTTCCTAGAAAATTGCCTCTCTCCGTCCCGAAATAACCTCAACCATGGCCAGTAAACTATCGGGCCCGACCTACAACATTATTAGGGGGGGGGGGGGGGGGTACACAATATGGCCGCCGCGACTGGCCCACTTCTTCGAGGTCTGTTCGGGACTATACTACTACTATTCCAAGGTCTTTGGTTCGGGAAATGGCCAAGCTAATCGCATCGTTGCACGGTGAGTCGCGACATCTATTGGCAACTTGTGGCGGTTTTCTTTAATAACCATGGCCACTAAACTAACTGGCCCGCTATACAACGATATTAGGGGGGTACACAAAGTGGCCGCCACGCCTGGTTCATTTCGTCGAGGTCTGTTCTTCGAGGGAGCAACTTTGTACGGTGCGACGCGACATCTATTGGCGGCTAGTGGCGATTTTCGAAATAATAATTTAAATTTTTACGTAGATTTTGGTGGCAAATTTTTTATTATTTATAAGAGTATTTTTTAATGGTGTTTACAAATATCACTCAGCTACAGTTAAGCTATTTCACTGCGTTCGCAAATAAAAAGCAACACGTCCGTTGGCAGTTTGTACGGTGGGTGTCGCCCTCGGTTGAAGAAATGCGGCAACTCAATGGCATCAACGGCACTTTCGGCGACCATATTGCCTACCCAGTCTCGTAATGCTATTTTTCATTCAAGATCCGGCCAGTACTGTAGATAGCCCTGTAATAACTAAAGGCCCTCATCAGTTCCACTGTCGACATAATGGAGCGGGCTCCGCTTTCTTTGCTGTTTGGCTGTCAAATTGGATCGCATCGGATTTGCATTGTAATTTCTAAACAATAAGAGACAACTGCTTGGGGTTTGGGCCATTGGAAAGGTGGTGAAAAAAAACGTGAAAATGGTTTATTCAATAAAAAAAAAAAAAACAATCAATCTTTTAACAATCGGATGCCTTGAACAATTAGAAACGGCTTCGCGTCTCGTTGTTGTTTTGAATTTGATTCTTGCTATAGGTCCATTTTGTCACCCTGATGGTTCCTCAACCCCATGTCCGACTCCGGATTTTTCTTTTGATAAACCTTGTCCGGATTCCCGTGCTACTGCATGCAAAGTTTGGTTTGAATAGTCCTCGTGGTTTTTGCGTGATGCGCGGTCAAAGATTACATTGGAGTGTCTTTATAGCGGAGCTACGTTCCAAATAATTTTAATTTTTGCGGAGATTTGCGTGGCAAATTTGTATTGTCTATAAATGTATTTTTAAATAGTTTCTACCTCGATCTGCAAGAATTTGTTGGTCAAGCCTAAGGGAGGGGAGTACGGGGGAGGGGCGATGGTGGATTCTGGGACGTAAGACGTATTTCATGGGGGTTCCTTGGCTGATTCGATTTGTGCTGCTAAGAATGACTTGTTTACCAAATTTCATGCTTTTAGTTCGATCTGCAAGAATTTGTTCGTCAAGCCACAGGGAGGGGGGAGGGGGTGCTAGTAAATGGCGTCCCTGGTGGCACCGAGGCCCTTGGAGGATATTTCATGGGCTTTCCATGGCTGGTTCGAATTGCACTGCTAATAATAATATGTGTTCCAAATTTCATGCTTTTAGCTTGATGTGCATGATTTTGTTGCTTAACAGCTGTACTATTCAGGATTGCAAATTTACAATGGTGAATGTTAAAAATACATTCGAAAATTTGTAATTTCTTCCGCAATAATTGGTAGATTTACGGTAAATTCTAGCTCAGCAATACTTTTAAGGGTTTCAAGCGATGTACCACATTTCATCCAGTCAGACCTTTCGTTTGGGCTCCACCCAGACTATAAAAGTGCAACCAATCAACAAACCGAATAACCAACATTTTAAATTTGGTGTCCGTTATAGACTATGCTACGCTGTCGCTTCGCTCGCTCTGCTCCACCACAAATATTTTCGATTTAATTTGACTTATTTCACGAATTTTTTTTCATCTCGGCTCGTATGCTCTCATTTTAGTGCCGAATGTCTGAAAAAAAATTGAATAGGGTAGTAAACAAACAATGCTGTACAGAAGCCGTTGGGTTTGCGATCTCTACCGTAATCGCGGTTTCCACATTGTGGGAAAATTTGCGTATACGGATGGCACCATTGCCGAAGGGGTTCGTACTCATGCGAACTTTGTGCATAAACCTCTTTCAGGATTTCGAGCCAGAAACATTTGGCCGTAAATGCGCGAATAGGATATCAGGGGAGCGGGGAGGGGGGGGGGGGGGGGGGGAAAGGGCGACAAAATCTAAAAGGGGTTAAGAGCAGGATATTAACTGGATAAAAGCTTTTTCTCTCCCTTGACAGTCTGCATTTACCGTTCGTTGCGCTTTGAATCTGATTTGGCCCTTCCAAGCAACTTAGTCTCCTCGTCAACAAAAAGGAAATGGGAGAAAAAAAAATCTCACCTCCGTGGTTTGCAACCGGTTGAACGACGCAATCTTTTGATGTTGGTGGCGTAATCCAACAACGAATCCTGCCGCCGTGCCCCGTCAATTCTGGGAAAGAGAGGAAAGATAACGGCTCTTTTAGCCAAAACGACTCAAACATACACCGACGCCCACCCTGTGACTCTCCCTGCCACCCCCTCCCACGCCCACCATCGTATCCCCAATCCCCCTTCCGCTGCGCATACCGTCAATAAAGTTAGTTGGGGCAGGTTGGGGGCGTATAATAAATTCCTGGAAGGCATCCTTCCGATTCAGCGTCTCAACGCAATCGGGGAAATATCCTCTCCTATAGTTCACGGAATGATCGCAGCAGGGCGCCCATCAACTATTACCATAGACCGCAACGACAGATCCAAACAACTCAAACCCCTCCAAGTTTTCTGCCTACAAAATGTCTGGTCGAAATGACACGCAGAAAAGAGCTTACGATAAATTCTTGCCAGATGGTCGGTTACTATGGGAACGACGTCTTGTCCTCGCCTTCTTCGAGTAACTGCGACTTGTCGACCACAAAAGCAGTGAACCACGTAAATGTCAAAATACTTGACGACGACGGCGGAGAGAATCGCGTTGTGTTGTCAAGCGAAGTTTTGGCATCGCGAAACAAAACGGGAAGCGTGGAAATAACTTCGTATTCATTATTAGTCAGTGGAAGAGACATACTTATTGTAAACTAGCTAGAAAACGGGAGGTGTTGAATGCACAGTTTGCAACACTGGGTAGGTATGGTAGTAGCTCATGTGTATGTCCATGTTCGACCGAATTAAGCTTCTTCAAATTGTTGCGCAGACTGGCTTAGCAAACGCTGATTTTCGTACGCCTCGCTCACTCAATCAGCGCATCCTGTGGCTCAAATCCCGGTGTTGAATGCACGGTTTGCAACACTGGTCAGGTATGATAGTACCTCATGCGTATGTCCACGTTCGACCGAATTAAGTTTCTTCAAATTGTTGCGCAGACTGGCTAACAAACGCTGATTTTCGTACGCCTCGCTCACTCGGTCAGCGCATCCTGTGGCTCAAGTCCCTCCCCCTTCCCCTGTCAATGTTCCACTCTTTCAAATGATCACTTTCATTGTATTCGTCTATGTTCGTGTTCATGCTGCCTGAAATATCGGCGCTTCATGTGACTGAAATCCCTGCCGTCCCCCATGTTAATACAGAAACACAGGTGTTGGTGGAAGAATAAGTAAATAACTAGCTGTACCCGCGCATGTGCGAGCGAAATACTATACTGAGCAGCATGAATTGAAAACGTCATCCTGTTCCCCCGCAACCCTCTCCGCTCCAATTGTGTGGATTGTGCCCCTTTCCCGGGCGTCGGTGGTATTTTGGAGCTAATCATCTGCGCATGCACCAGCGAAATACTATACTGGGCAGCATGGCATAAAAAGGCCCCCGTCACCCCCCTGTTCCCCCGCACCCCTTGCCCTCCCCCTTGTTCCGCCGATCCCTTGCTTTTGTCCCCCCGCCAAAAAAAACTTCCTCATTGGATGATTTGTCCAAACACTCCCCTCCCCTGCAGGAGTCCCGGGGTATTTGGTCTTCTTAAAAAAGTAAATAGCACTTCTCAGTGTAGCTGCGTTGCCTGTTTCACTGTCTTGATACCAACGCGATAACCCCGTAACCACGATAACACAGGCAGTGATTGTTACTCAACCAACTTTGAAATTACTCAAATCGGCTCTAATAGCCAGCGTTATTGAAGATTTTGATTTCCTAATTGTTAGGCTTCTACATTGTTAGCGGCGTCGTCATTTTATTCTCGTAACAGAATCAAGCATTGTAAGCATTGTTTTGCTTCTACATTGTTAGCGTCTTATTCCCCTCTATACGGGGGTGACCTCCTGGGAATCTGGCTGTTGCAGACATAGGGACTTTTGGGCTTCGGGCAGATGACCAGGAGTGGTTAACGCTCGTTAAACCCTTAGACCCTCTATACGGGGCGTCTGCGGCCTTGCAGTGCTGGAAACACCGGTTCTCGTCAGATCCCCCCGAAGTTAAGCAGCATTGGGCTGGCTTGGGTGGGTGACCGCCTGGGAATCTGGCTGTTGCAGACATAGGGCCTTAGGGCTTCGGGCAGATTACCAGGAGTGGTTAACGCTCGCTAAACGCTTTAACCGCGAAATTAGGATGAGTGTTTCTCGCGAAAGTGTTTTCTTGCCTACGAAAACACGTCTTTGTTAGTCCACTCATTGTGATGTCAATTTGTGACGTCATTTGCGAGGTCATTTCGCGCTGCCGTGCCCAGGAATGGATTTGGACTTTTTTTCATCTTATTTCATACATGTTTTGACTTATTTGACGAATTAGTTTTCAGTTAATAAGATTTTACGCTTACTAGTTTATTAGTATTTCATGATGGTTTATATGTTTTCAGCCTTCCACTAATTTTAACGTTTTTAAGTTTTAGTTGTAGTATTATGTACAGATCACTGAAATTGGTTATTACATGTTTAAATCCGTATATTGATGATGCGACTAAATATTAAAGCTTTATGAATTTTTTATTTGAACTCCTACTTACTTTGCTAAGGTGAAGATTTCCCTTTCAATCCCCCCCCCCCCCACCCACAACCCTTAATCACCTCCTACAGGCTATTCCCTTCAAATTTGCAACGCTAACGTTTGTTTACTAGAAAAGTTGCAGTATCGTTGCCAGTTTTTCGTGATTCTTCTGATCAAACTCTATAAATAATATAAATTTTCAATCTATAAGGAATACCTTGGAGGGCGAATAAAACATTAGGCGAGCCTTAGCTCCGCCTGCCGGAATCAAATTCTGATAGAGCGAGCGAGAACGAGAGAGAGAGAGAGAGAGGGGAAAACTAAAGTTCTCAACCTCTTCTTGCATGCAGCACAAAAGCAACCCCTGGAGACCTACACTCGGCTTTTCCTTCGAGCAAAGGCAAAAAGAGCAGTGTGTCCGACCAGTTTACTTGCTTTGCAATACACGTAGGTACTTCAAAGTCCTGAGTAAAACTATAGATCTAACCCAGTGGCGGGCACAGGAAGGGGGAGGGGGGAGGGGGAATTACATGCCCTTTTCATCAAATGGCCTTGTAAAAAAAAAAAGCCACTTCGTGCCGATATTTGCTGGCGGCGGTGCCTGATAAAGGGCCTAAAGGCTTAACGAGGGCCAAAAAAAGGCATGAAAAGGGCTTAAGAAGGCTTAAAAGAGGTTCCCCCCAAAGAAAATGTTCACAATAACTTACTGTGCCCTTTTACTAAGAGTTGCTCTTGCCCTCTCGTGAGTCTGTGCACGGTACTGGATCCAACCAACTAGGACATAAAATATTTAGAACTATTCTGAATTACCTACATATTTATTTCTGTTACAGTGACGCGGTGATGCGGATGTGGTTGGTTTCGGAGTGGCAGTCGCCATCTAAAGGGCACGGGTTTCAGCCAGACTAGTATGCTAGTATGTTAGTATGGCTAGCTAGTATGTTACGCCGGGGCCAATACTAGTAACTGGCTTAAGCACAGAAATGTGGGCTTTTCAACTCCCTATTCTCCTCAAACTTGTCCTGGTGTTGGAGCTTTCACAATTCAGTTCCGTTGCCTCTCCTCATCTGTTTTTTTCCGCTTGTCTCTCCCAACCCCCTCCCAAGCCCGGCGTCCCTTTTTCTTGCCATTACTTTTAGTTACGGTTGTTGTCATGGTTTGTTTGTGTATGGTTTGGGGTAAGAGTGGGTCCATTACCGGAACTGGACCGTGATCTGTTATTTCCTGTTTTACAGCATAGTTTGTTATCATCGACTTTACACGAAACAATTCCGGAATTCGTCATACGAAATTGCGGGATGCCGCTTGTTTTTCTTTTAATCCCGAAAATGCTGGGATTTTGTAATAGTGAGTGACAGTTCCGGATTCCGGATTCAAACAAAAAAGCCATAAAAGGTCGCAAAAAGCTAAAAAAAAAAAAAAAAAAAATTCCCGATATGGCTCACGAAAAGTGCCCCCAAAAAATTTAGAACCATAGGCCCCGTCAGACCTCTGGGCGGCCTTGCCGCTGCCTCTGTACTGCTTCACATGAGAAGCATTAGTAGGCAGAGGCGTTAGTAGCCGCAACTAACACAATGGCCCCGTGTAGGCTGGGAAGGCGTTGGATGCAATATCTGGATACCTTAGTAATCTATGGTTTAAGTAGAACCAACGTCCTTACTTAGGGTTGATTAGTAGGTAGTGGCGCTTTTCTGAAAACGTGTTATAAAATAATACCTGCTTCCATCAACGGCACCAGAAGGCAGCACTTCTCGTAGGAGGCGAAACTTGAAATATAAAATGGCGGCATCGTTGCTATGGTAACCATAGTAACAGCGACAATTCCTGCGGAAATTGACGAAATACTCGTGCGTGGGCAACATCCGAAGTTGAAGAACTTATTCTGTGTTCGATTCAAACGGTATACTATAGTTCGTTACAATAAACGTAAACCACGGAAGAAGCTTCAGCCTGAACGGCCGATGAACACGCTTCTCTGACGTTCTCGTAATACAAAACCATGCGTTATACTTAGCGCCACTCGTAACGACAACCCGTTTTAAAATTCAATGTTGGATTTAAAAAATAAAACTCGATCAGCCAGTTCTGATCTTTCTTAAAATTATTTTAATGTCCTAATGTGAATCGTGATATATTTTAAGCGATTAATTTTGTGCTCTTATCGTGATCAATTTGTTTTAGTGACGCTAAATAGTTTTGGCATGATGCTTTGCACTTCCTGTTACTTGACGACAGCGCCCTCTGGCGGTAAAAAGCAGCTACTTCTTTCGTCCAAATGTTTAGTGTCGTCAGAGAAGGACCCTGGTATTACATTTTGTCGTAAAATTTCGTTGCAGGTGATATTCAATATTTTTAAATTCATTCATTCATTTATTGGTTTATTTACTAGTAGTCTGCGTGGCTCTGAATAAATGTATATAATACCACACTTTTATGTTTTTTTAACAAACACAATCTTGGAAAGTCAAGTGCAAAGCAAGCAGTCATCGGATGACAAAAAAAAAAGCAATAAACCCCAACACGTGCTAAACGGATCGTTGAAGCTTAACTTCCCTGAAACCTCCAGGCCATTTACCTAGCGAGAGTAGTATTTTTTCTTCACTTTCTTATTGTTTTCGTGCCAGAGTGTCTTTTTCTCTTGTTGCGTCCAACGCGTTGTGATCTAGAATCGCCAAATGGATAAAAATTATTAGCCGACGGAGTGAAGTGAAAATGGTTGAATGCCCGACTGAATTTAGATTTTGTGTGTCTGTAGTGTGAGTACTCAGGGAGTAGACGATTAAAGTCAAGAATAATCTCAAAGCCATTTTACTCCGTACTGCATAGCTAGGGGACTTTGCATTGAGAACACATATTAGGCATAAAACACAAGTTTTAAGAGCTTGGTCTTATCCTGAGCTGAGTCCAGGGAGACAACCTTTCGAGTTGCCTGCCCCACACCAAGTGCCTTCCCATGGTCCAGGCACTCGTATTTATACGCGGGGCTGAACCATAGAAGTAGCCTGAGGCTTTACGTTGCGCAACCGCTAACAGGTAGGAGACGGCTCTAACTGGTTTTGAACAATAGAGTAGCCTCGTTCCCGGCTGTTGGCGTTCGGCCAAGTTCCGGTGTAGACGGAAGTTGACTGGACGCCATGCAGATTATGTAACTGCAAGGTGCACCATGAGTGTTTGCTTATGTTGCACCCTGCTATTCGTAAATACAGTGGTGAGCCTGTGATTCTGACATAACAATGAATTACTGGAAGCTTTGTGAAAGGAAAACTCAAATGTGTGAAATTTAGGCCTGCGAAGATGAAATTTTCACCTCAAATGCTTTCAGAAGATTATAACGGTTTTTAGTATTTGAAGTTTCTCGGATTTTTAAGCTTTTGGCAGGTGTTACACGTTCTAACTATTACATTTTTTCTTTGAATAAGGCGGCTCAAAGTTAATTAAATGGTTCTCACGTGCTGTTCTAAAATGAATTGTCGTGGGTACACAGTGGTTTTGTTTATTCTCCGTTTTTCAATAAATGCGAGAAATATTATTTTTTTTTTTATTACCAAACAACAAAAAAAAAACTCGACTTTCATTTTGTTGTGGATTACAGTATCAATGTTTTAATGCCGGGGTCAGCCCCTATCATAGAGCAAAATGTTGGACATTGAATAAATGTTTTTGTGTAGAGCGAAGTTTTACAGGGTTCCCATCAAAATATTGAAATCAGTTTCCCTGAGTTTTCCCAAGTTTTTCACAGTAGATGAAGTTATTTTCCAGGCTATTTACCGCAATCTTAGAAGGAATTTTTTTTCACACATTGTACCAGTTTTGTGTTAAAAAAGGCTGAAGCTTTTAGGTGGGAATACATTATTCAAAATATTAATTTTTTCCCAGAGTTTTCTAAGATTTTGTAAAAAAAAATCAGAGAATTCCCCGAGTTCTCACTGAGTTTCAAACGTAGTTTATATTCCCTGAGTTTTCCAGCTTTTCCAGGTTAGTGGGAACCCTGTTTTAGTTGTGACACGGTTCAGAGGGGTTCGACAAACCTAGAAATGGCTTACGACATGGGCAAATTCGAAATCACTACATTAGATTTGCAGATTTGTAGGATTTGCGCAGATTTGCAAAATTTGTTCGGATTTGTGAGATTTCGCTTTCATGAAGATTTGCGGACTTCATGAAGATTAACAGATTTTCAGAATTCATTTATATTTGCTGATTTGCAGTGATTCGTGTGAATTTGCAGATCTAACCGGGCTTGCAAGCGAATTTGCAAGAAGATTTGTAGATTCCTTGTTGATTTGCGCTGATTTGCTATGATTTACAGGAATTAGAGATTAGTATATTTGCAATGATTTGCAGATTTCACTTGGATTTGCAGATCGCAAGCAGATTTGAGTATTTCGTGTTGTTTTGCGCTGATTTGTTATGACTTTTAGGATTTACAGAGATTTGCAGATTTCACTCGGATTTGCAGACTTCACATAGATTTGCCAAATCCGAAATCAGAGAGTGTACGAGATTACAGCCCTTGTCGGACCCCTCGCGCGGTTTTTACGGTGGGGATATCCAGTTGAGGTCTAAACTAGCCCCGGAATAGCTTAGCCCTGGATCGAACTAACCCTCGACCTGGGAGTTAGTGGAATGGAGAAAAACGTTGGTGATATCCATCATCCATGTTGGACTAAGTTGGGGTTTGGTTAGCTCTTTACTCCTTAGACCTCGGTTAAATTAGCTTTGTAAAAATGTTGTTAAAGCTCAGGAATAACGCTAATACTAGATAGATATCACCGCTTTTTACAGCTTGCGGCTAACTACTCAGTATTAAGTTAACCCTCGACCTTCAGGCTAAATTTTGCTTAGCCCTCAACTTATTTCGTGATGGATATCACCATTCTTCCTTATTACCGAGCTTAACCCAAGGATTAAGTGTAAAACCTCAACTGGATATCCCCACCGTTAAACCTCGACCTTCATGCTAAAGTAGCCCTCGATATACCTTTGTTAAAATGTTGTTAAAGCTCAGGAACAACGCTAATCCTGGATGGATATCACCGCTTTTTACATCTCGGGGCTAACTACTCAGTATTAAGTTAGATCTTGAACCTTCAGGCTAAATTTTGCTTAGCCCTTAACTTATTCCGTGATGGATATCACCATTTTCCCTTATTCCCGAGCTTAACCCAAGGATTAAGTTTAAACCTCAACTGGATAGCCCCACCGTTAGATGCGTTTCGCAGGCGGTCATGTGAATGGCTACAGTCATCGGCTACATCAGTGGTTGGCAGAGTGGTGAAGCGTGACGTACATATTTAGGGCACCTCATTGGCTTAAGAAAACGTTTCATGTCCTAAGTAAAAACCCATGCGTGCGCCTTCGAGAATCACTTAATTAACTTAACCAATTAATTAACTATGGGACCTAAGGCTGTTCAAGTCGAAGTATAAAGCCTTAACCAGACTGGCTGCACGGCGAAGCAAGATGGTATACCAATAGACGTCAAGATGAGTCCTTAAACGCAACACAAACCATACGATTGCAGCAATTTTGACCTTGTTGGCACGTAGTAACGCATCGCTTCGCACGAAATTTTCTTCTGTCTGTTTAGGGCTTTAGTAGCCAGTGTGTTTTTATCTGTGCGTTGGGCCAAATGTGTAAAATGAAGTATTCACGCACATTTTATCCTGTTTCTACGTGGCATAGAATGCGTGTGGTAAAATTAAAATGACTCACACTTCCAATGTGGCCGCATCCAGGCTTGGTTGGTGTTGGTTTCCCCACCTGTGAACTTTTAGTTTTAGTGTATTTTGTGACCAAGACAGTAAAATACGGTGTCGAAAATTAGTATTGGTGTTGTTGTATGCCTTGCAAGTTTTTTGCCCTGTCAGAAGGCTGCCATCTTTTCTGTCTGACATTGATTCAAACGCTATCGAGTGTACGGACAGACAAGACGCCGGCAATGAACGAACATCTGCTTTGCCCTGCTTAGCAGCGTACGTCACTGAAAATCCAGACGAATACAATGGAACAGAGACCGTGAGTCCGATTCGTATTCCATTGCTCTTGCCGTAATAGCTTCCGAGACCGTCAGTTTTGCACTGTTCCCATTTGACCAGCCGTCGGAATCACTCACCGTTCCTTCCCGACACGAGTGAACAAACGGCCAGCCAGCAGAAACACTTTGTCAATTGTCGAAAAGGGGGAAAACACAAACGTCAAAATCGCACCACTTTGGCAACACATATGTGGTATATAAAATTTCTCTCCGTTTTGCAGACGTGTGGGATACATCCTAACAGCACCAGTTACAAGCAGCGCACGAGGCTGTCACGATTTGGATGGGGTTGTCCAACGAGTGATGAGTGGATGGGTGTGTATCACGACTGTTGACCTTCATGCTCGTTGGTATCACTGGTTAGCATCACACAAAATCAGATGTCGTTGCAACAAATTTACGAAACGTGCACCGATTATGCTGCTCCAACGATCTTCATCACTACGAGCTGGCGGGATTATGGGGAACTTACGGGGGTTAATTTTGAGTTAGTCTTATTACCATGTATTTGTCATTTTCATTGTTGCAAAGTCTCCGTCTAAATCTCTAAACCGTTAATTTACAGCAATGGTCCTTGCAGGTCCGGACTGGCCATGGTGCCACTGGCACATGGATTCGAAAGGGGGCCTTTTTAGATTTTATGTTACAAGTGAAATTTCTGCTGCAGATGAATTTTTTTCTCGTAATTTTCTGGTAGCTCTTGAAATTTGGTCATTTCATAGCTCTCTTTAAATGGCTGACTGGACAGCTTAGGGCCGGTCATCATTATTGTTTGCGGGGGGGGAATTTCATTTTTGAACCTCGTAAATGACACTTTCAGCAATCAAAATTTCTAAAATCACCTCAACTTCAGGGGCCATCCCCATGATGCGAGTGTTTACCCGGTTTTAAAGATGTCAGTAACACTGCCGTAGGTTTTTTCATAAACTTTCTAGAAAAGCCTTACCTCCTGGTTCCTTAGCTCGGGACGGTCACAATATTTTTGACCTTGAATGGGAAGGTTGAAAATTTTGTCAGGGTTTTGGAGGGGGGTGGGATTAAAAATGTGGTGGGATTTTGTCCGTCCCCTCTCCCGGCCATAAATAATGACCAGGTCTCACACGCTCACATAATTTCACCTACAACCCGCCTCCCCTCAAGCATTGTGTTAGGGGCCTTTTTAACGTCATGGCACTTGGGCCCTGGGCCTGGTTCTTCGCTAAAACTGTACATTTTTCGTGATAATGTAACATTCAGAAGGTTTGAGTGAGCATTAACCATTTCCGGTCATCTGCCCGGCGAAGCCCTATGTTTGCAGCATCCGGATTCCCAGGTGGTCACCCACCCACAAGTATCAATCGGGCCCAATGCTGCTTAACTTCGGGTATACATTGGATACTTACAACAACAACAATCACAGCATTGTTGTGCCACAGATATACATTATTATAACAATGTCCGTGGATAAGCTTAAAATGTATCACCAACAATCATCGGAACTCTCTGCATGTCGTGATTGTTGCAGCATCAAGGATGAGGGACCCAAAAAAACATAATGACGCATTGTTGGCGCAAGATGAAATTCCGTATTGCACGGATTTCGTGGTACGCTGTAATTGTTGCAGCATCAAGTATGAGGGACCCAAAAAAACATACTGACGCATTGTTGGCTCAAGATGAAATTCCGTATTGCACGGATCTCGTGGCACGCTGTGATTGTTGCAGCATCAAGGATGAGGGAAGTAAAAATTGCACTGATGCATATTTGGCTCAAGATGCATGACATTCAAATGATCAAATACGATGTACTACGTTGAGTTCATTCATGCAGCTCAATACATTGATTAATAAAATAGTTATAGCCTTACGTTCACAGAATGGGTCGCGATAAGGGATTTAATGTACGGTATAGAGCAGCGTCATGTGACGCCATGTTGGCTACAAGAGAGATAGCTGCAAGGGGCACTAGATTAAAATGGAGGGTTAAACAACGGCACTTCTACAGTGAAGGCAGTGCTTTGAGAGCGGATTTCATAGGTTTAAAAAAACGTTGTTTTCTCCAATCCCTTTCCCTTATGCTGCTAGGTTGTAATTGGAAAATAATGATTCCACTTGCTTAAAATGACAGCCACTGCCAACAAATCGACAAAAATCTTGCATTATAGCCCCAAGAAATCCACTCTCTTAACAGCAATGACTTCAGTAACATGCCCTTCTTTTCCCTCTCCAGTGACCCTTGCAGCTATCCCAGTTACTGGCTCCAGCATAGAGTTATATACAATAATACAACGTTGTGTCACTGCCCTATAATTTTTACGTCCTCCGAGCCAGCATATCCTTGGCTGCACCTCGGACGATATGCTGCCTCCACGGACGTAAAAACTAAGCAATAAATCACTTATCGCCACCCATTGTTGCTAAAATATGGCTATAACCATTACAAAATCAAACGTTAGGCTTAGGATGGCAAAACAGTCAAGACGGGGGGCGGCGGGGGGGGGGGGGGCTATTCCGAGCTTTTTTCATATTGTTTTCCCATTGGCTGCTGATTTTTCTGCCTCCGCTGACGTCACAATACAGCTCAACAGCTTACGCACATGCGCGCAAGTCAAACCGGAAATGCTCCGGTATGCGTGCATCCTGTGACGTCACGTATAATGAGCTAGGAGTGACCTTTCTTACTATGTACTATCGTTCCACCAATCTTGGTCAAGACCATACGGTGTTTCAATTATTCTTGATGGTATTTAATGCGCGCCTTAATAATAATAATAATAATAAAATGACTTTCTTTCCTCCATTTAAAAGAGCAAAGTGGA
>JAHWFP010144424.1:0-11287 GCA_023313725.1 Lithobius niger
CAAAGATAAATCAGTCATTTTGATCGTTAGATTCGGTTCGCTGGTTCACGTGTGTCTTGCTGACTTGTCTTCTTGTCGGCTAATAAACACAAACAAGGATTCGTCTGAGAATTAAGGAGTTGGCTGAATTCAATTTGTAGAACAGCACTTTACTCATGATTAGAATTTCTCGAATGACGATGGGAAATTGCGTTACCAATAAGCGAAAGGTAGACTCGACTACAGATGTAATTCTGTTGCTGCTGTCTTTCGGAACTGTAAAACAGAAGAGTTACAAATTAAGTTGTTTGTTTTTTAATTTTTTTTTAAAGTCTACAGACGCTTTCATATTTGATAATGCAGCGCAGTTCTGAAACTGGAACAAAAATACCCAAGAATCTGTTTGTTGTTGACTGTTATAGTTCATCTAATAAAGACAGCAGTTGCAAACTAGGTTCCAAATGAAGAGCAAATACATTTGCTTGCCAGTTTCTAAATAAAGTTAGAATTAAAGCAATTTAAAGGAAAATAAGCCAGCAGTGTCTATGCGAAAACAATTCTATTTTTCTTCCAGATTTTTTCGGCCAATTTGATGAACATTAATAAATAGAAAATGTAAACAATTTTCTTAAATATTAAACACGAGGCATTTAGAAGTCATAACAAGCAATTGTCTTATTGGTCGAACTTTGTTAAAAAGCGTTGCTGTCCCTTTCGCAACTACCGAATGAAGCAGTATACAGTAGTTTTCTTCAGAACTGGACTTAATTCTAAACAGGCTGGACCTCTTTTCCCTTAGGAAGTAATAAACTCTTGCCGCTTAAGGCATTTCTGGGGCACATGGTATGGTCATTATTTGAAGATTGCCATGCAGTTCAGATTAAACTATCTGCGTGGGTGACGTGCCTCTTACGGAAAGGGACAGGATTTCAAAAGTATCAACCGATAGTTCATTTTACCATTAAAGGGTCATAAATCCTTCCGGTATGTCGTGCGTTTGGAACATTTACACAGGTTAGCGTTAAATGTCGCAAAATCATCTCGCTCGAAAGAATAAACAAGAAAATGACTGTGTTGGCAACATTTACATATACGTTTGAGCTAATGTCGCAAAACTGAGTCACACAGGAAAGCTAGTATGGATGCATGTACCTTTAAGGACCGGTCATTATTTATGGCTGGAGGTGGGGGGGGGGGGCGAGGCGGGAGGAAATGAAAATGTGACCACCGATGTTCCTTACACCAAGTTTCATACAATAGATGATGAACACACTGTTTGCTTGTATGCCCACATCCGTAATAGCACCTGATAGACAGCAGAAGACAAGAAACCAGGGGGCTAGGCTTTTCTACTGAGTTTTTTTTTCAACTATATTTGTAGTATTGGCAATAATAGCTTCAAGGCCTTGTACACTCACAACTTGGGGGGGGGGTCTGGTGGGTTTGCCCTCCAGAAGCTAAGGTTTTGACTGCTGAAAGTGCCATTTTTGAGGTCCAGAAATGACGTTTTCATGCAGTTGGTCGTGTTATTTCACGACCCCCCTGCCCACTCTTGACGGGACATGACGAATTTATGACCCCCCCCCCGAGAGGGGCCAAAAATGCATGACCCTTCCCCACTATTTCTTCCGGCCCTTCCCCCCTCCTCCCCCAGGCGATACATAATGACCGGTCTATTATGACAGTGTCATCCTTTAAACGAGCGATCCGTAAAATTGACCTTTCAAAATTTTTACGACGCACCTACTAAAAACTTAAAAACGAAGATCTTAGCATTTTTTTTAAGACGTCCATTACCGTGATTTCCTGAGGCAAGGAAAATGAAAGAAGAATAGTGTATTTAAAAAAAAAAATTTTAAGTGTTGACAAACCCCAATCTGGGTGCTTAGTTTTTAGTATTCACCATGCATATCTTGCAATATTTTAGCAATGTTTTTACTTTTTAATTGTACAGCTTCTTTTTGGGCCTTTTAACACTTTTCTCATCCTTCCCATGTCCTGCACGTTTGGCGATGCCATCGGGGGCCTTTGAGTCCCTGGCAGGTCTAACCTTGGTGGTAAGGCATTCGTGTCCCCCAAACCTCGCACCATCACTATTGCTTGGCCATATATTGTACACTGTACTAACATGTAATTGTGACACCCCAGTCCTTGCCAGACGCGTTGCTATCGCAACAAATTTTATTATTACTAAAACGATGATCATTGGGACGGTGTAAGTGGGCAATCCCTTCCGTTACCACACCCATTAGCGGGTGAAATTGCTATTATTATTATTAATCCTTGCTTGCATTAGTATCATTTAACTCGTAAGAATGTTCATGGTTCCAAATTAGTTTTTTGAGCACCACTTAATGTATCGTAGTTCAATGTGCAGGCATCTGTATGCGAAAATTACATGTAATTCTTGGTTAAAGTAAGCCATGAAAGCAGTAGTGTGACAAAGCTGCGAAGTTCTTCGACGGAGGCTGCGTCAGAGCCGCAGTGCATTTTTGGCTCCAAACTCCGCATTCACCCACTCGGTACAGGGTTTGACCTCAATATCTCATAATTCTTGTCTCGTCGGGTGTTGGACATTTGTTGCGTGGCCGGGGACTTTTCTCAAATTCTCGACTTAATGCCGAGCGATTTTATGATCAGCACGGGGATGTGAGTTGGGTCCAGCAAGTCAATCCGCCGTCGGTTGGTGCGCCATAATAAAACTAAAGGCAGCACCAGCAATCTCGGGTTTCTCACTGGAAGCCGATATACTTTAAGCCCGAACAAGATCTAATTTGCGATTGCGGCTAGCTTATCTCTTAATTCTGTCTGGCAAACACAAGTTAAGCCCCAAATCGCAGCGCGGCCAATAAATGCCAAATAAATTAATGTTGCCCCAGCTCGTTTCGGTTTCGTTCGTTCGCTCTTTCGCTGCGCTACGGCGCTGCTGCATCAGCATCTTTTTACGTAGTGGCAGCGTCATAGTAATAATAATCGCAGCCCATCGCAATCTCCTCGTCCCGAACCGATAACTCGTAGGTTGCTTTTGGCCATAAAATTAGTAATAATTATTATCGTTTGTGGGGGTTCGGCATTTAATGCTGATGTCGTAAACCATTGTCGTCGTCAAAAAAGAAAAATAGAATTGCTGCGATGAAATCGCCGAGTTGAATAAATTTGACACGGAATGCACCGGATTTAGCAAGTCATCCTAGGTAATTATTAAACTTTACGCCCGCCTACCGGGAGCAGTAAAAATTTTTTTTATCGCCTTTGCCTCAAGGGGATAGCACTCCGTTCCTCCTCAGAAACAGCTTATTAAATTGTCCTTTCTAGCGGACACTCGTTCAATTTTTTTTTTATCAACAGATGAAACAGGTCAACATGAAAAACTTGTTTTTTTGCGTAGAAGACAGTTTCGTTTTTCAGTCGGCACCATAATTTAGCGATGCCAGGTTGTAGAGACACCAACAACTTCCGCAAATATGGCCGATTCATGGATTCCGTCAATTTCGTCAAAACCGTTCTGTAAATATAGCCTTTTACTATTTTTTCCGGAATTTTATTTTGGCAAAATCGTGAACTTGCATCCTTAGGCACGATCTGAGCCAACCTGTTAAAAAAAAAACTTAATAATTAGCAGTCAACGCGACTTATTACATATTGTCCTCTGTATAATGGACATCGGGTTTTGAAAGTACTGTTTAATTAAACAAAACAGCAACACAACCTACTGAAGGAGTTATGCATTGATTGAATACAACACATTAAATATATAATTTGTGTTTTATCCGCCTGCATCCTGAGGTTTTCTAAATTAAAGGTAGCTTGAGGATTATGCATTAGCATACTTATTGATTTTGCTCATACTTAAAACTCCACTTTCATGACTTTTAACAACACAAACTCTTTGAAACTCATTTGTTACTTAGAGATTTCTGTGAGAAAATTAACTGACAACTACCTGGACCTGTCAGCTTCTTTCCACATTTCTTCCATGTGTTCCATTAGCCTTTTTTTTTTATTGCGCTCTTTTAAAGTTGAACGTGTGATGCCAGATTTTAACCTGATCAAAATTGCAACAACTCATAGACTAAGACCAGGACGAATTGCGGTATGACCTTATTTTTAAATTTATTTTGGTATCCAAGCCATACATTTTTTTGCACTGAACACAAAAATGGCACTCTTGCTGTGTCATAAGCTAGAAACTACGTGCTTAACTATACTCTGCAATTTCTAGTGTATGAATTTTGCAATTGGGGTTTCTCTAACTGATTTACAATGTTAGTCTTTGTCTCTACGGACTGGAACTCCCTCTCTCTATTGGTAATGGCCAAGTGCTATTGTTCGAATCTAGTCGTGGTAACGGTTATACCTTTAATAGTGGGTTCACTGAACCGTATTTATGTCAGTGGGCGAATGGTCACATTAAGAGTCTGGTAGTGGTTTGGTGTAGTACTGTTTCGAATCCAAGTTACATCACTGTATTGAAATAAGTAGACATATAAACCTGGTTGACTCAAGACCTGAAATCATCCGGGCATTGTAATAAGATCTGTGCCTCTGCATACCCTCGCTCTGGTTTCGTCAGCAAGTGTTTTAAATCTGGTAATTCCGAAATTAAGATTCTTGCCTTTAAGGTTTTTGTGCGGCTCTTTTTGCATATGCCGCCCCTGTTTGGTCCCCGTACCTTGTTCAAGACATCGATCTTCTGGAGCGCGCCCATCGTAGATTTACGAAAGGCCTTTCGGGTTATCGGGATTTGAACTGCGGGGAAAGTCTGTCCAGGTCTGGCCTGGAACTCCTCGAACTACGTGGCTGATCTTTGATCTCATCATGGTTTTTAGGATTCCGCATGGGCGTATTAGGGTGGACCTCCCCTTATTCGATTTGGCGCCAGTTTAAAATTGCACTAGGGGATACTGTTGGAAACTATCACATCCCAATTCTCGTGTGGACTACCGTAGGAACCTTTTTACGGTCCGGACGCCTGGATTTGGAAGGCCCTTCATTACGATATCGCAAGTTAATGCAAGTTCCTTCAACATGCAGATCTACGTAAATTTCTTAAATACCCGTCACTGCATAAAGGAATGCATCACACCCCGCCCACCCTCGAGGATCAGAGGAAGCGGCTGTCCCCCCCCCCCCTCCTCCCCTCTTTCTGCCATCCTTCCTCACCTGTGGTAAATTTTTGTTTATATTTTGTACATTTATATTATATTTACAAATGCATAAAATATAAGAATAAAAAAAAAAGCCAAGCAGTGCACAAACATAGAAAAAGCACGACGTTTCGAGTTTGTTTCACCTCGTCATCAGGTGCCACTAAATCCTCAAAAGTTTCGTCAACCAACATGTTAAAAATACAGTTCATACAGCTTCAGCATAAGGTAGTAAAATTTTTGAGTTGGAAATAAAAAACATAGAAAAACGATTAAAAATAACCTAAGCTTAACCTGGGCTTATGTTTTATTTCCAACTTAAAAATGTTACTACCCTATGCTGAAGCTGTGTAAACTGCATTTTTAATAAATTCGAAGGTGTACCGTTGACAGGCATGAAACCCCGCAAGTACATCCAAAAACATGAATTATTTCAGCCATATAATTATTGGCCTTGATCACAATAAATGAGATAAAAAAAAACCTTTAAAAAATGCGAGTACTCTTAACAGAGAGGCTTGCAACATTTCAGCCATCTTGGAATTACGTCACAATACGTAGATACCATTCACAGGCAGTTGATTGTAATGGCGGCTACAATGTTAACAAAGTGGCTTGCAACATTTCGGCCATCTTGGAATTACGTCACAATACTTAGATAACATTCACAGGCAGCTGATTGTAATGACGGCTGAAATGTTAACAGTGGCTTGCAACATTTCAGCCATCTTGTAATAACGTACGTCACAATATTTACACATGCAGTTGATTGTAGTGGCGGCTGAAATGTTGCAAGCCTCTCTGTTAACAGTACTCGCCTTTTTAGGTGTTTTTATCTTATTTATTGTGTGATCAAGGCCAATAATTATATGGCTGAAAATTATTCTTGTTTTTGGAAGTATACTTGCGAGGTTTCATGTCTGTCAGTGGCACACCTTGGAATTTATCAACCAGACCTGAAAAATAATCATTTTTACTGTATTTTGAATATGTTGACGAAACTCTTGTGGCGTTAGTGCACCTGATGACGAGGAGAAAGTAACCTCGAAACGTCGCACTTTTTGTATGTTTGTGCACTGCTTGGCTTTTTTTTTATTCTTATATAGTGCTTGTAAACTTCATTATAAATGCATAAACCGCACTAGTTTATTTCTGCTGTTATTTTAGCAGTGTTCTCATTCCATTTTCAACTTTGACCTTTCATCTCGATGTTGCGAAAGCTAGTACAAGTTGCACTGACAGCAAAAGGCCCTGAGAGCTGAGATTACATTTGGGAGGCTGGCGAAACAATCAGATAACAGCAAGTCCGCCTCTTCTCTAACCTGAGAGTACGCTACAGAAACGAATGTTTTCGCCAGTCAAGTCAGTCAGCAAGTCAGTCCAATTCCCCAATGCCGACGCAAACCAGATAAAGTTTATCCCCCTTCCCTCGCGTTCCCAGGCCTTATTTGCAATTTAGAACATTTGACGGTACACAAAACAATTGTCGATTGCGCTTGCAATTTAATTACGGCAGCATTGAAGGGGCCGCCTTGCACCATAAAAAGTCAGCAGGTGTTCTGCAACAATATTCACCTGGTGATAAAACGTATAAAGGGAAAAGGAGGAGGACCCATCACATGCTCCCCCTCTAACAATTTTTCCTTGCCTCCTCCCCCCCCCCCTTTTCCCCTTCCCCCCTTCGTTCTCATTTTGCCTACCGTTGACTAATGGACTCAATTGCTTGCGAAAAATGGTTGGCAGTTTAATAACGTTTCATCCAATCTCGCCGTGCTTTTGTCTTGTGTGTATGTGTTTGCTCGAGTTTCTTGGCATCGATTTGGTGAAACCTTGCTGTTAGCTGCTGCTTTGCTGTACAATTCTGCTCGCTACAAGGCGCGCACACACACACACACACGCACACGCACGTTGGTTTGCCCCTCTCTTTCTCTTGGCATAATTAGCAACTTCAATTTCAACATGGCGGGACAGCTTCCGGAGCAGCACCATTAGGCGATGATGTAAGACCCTCATTTAACTCATTGGGTTCCCCACAACTCTGCACGCCGCTCTTTCATTAACTCGAAAACCCAAGGAAACGCCGCGAAACGAGCTGCCACATTTCTACATTTGTTTTATTATTATGCGCTTCGCAATGGGGAGGAGACATAATTCTGCCACCAGATCAGCCGGGAGTTTCCAATATGGCGGCCGACTTGAACTTGGCCAGCCCACTCATCGGTTACAATAATTTCATACAAATCGCCGTGAATTATACAAAGAAAAGAGGCCCAACCGACAGCGATAATTATACGCTAGCAATTACGTATTACAGGAAGGCAACTTTATGCACTTACGCATGGTAGGAGTGGCCGGACCCGGGATTCGAACTGGCAACCCAATCTGGCGTAACACCTTTACCCATGCAACGATTCCACCCTCATCAGTGGAGGAAGGGCATTACTGTGTGCGAGGCGTATCATAAGTCCTGGAAGTATTGTATGAGCGGCTACGTCTTCCTGGAGGGGGCGGCTTTAATTGACGGCCGCCATTGTGTTTGTAACCATCTTGGATATCAACAAGGCACTCTGCTGCCAAAAACGTACAATCGATTATCTGTGTTCGTTCTGCGGCGAACTCAAGATGGGCCGCGCACACTGTAGGGTGATGTGTAAAAACCTTTTTTTAGGAATTCCTCATTGGCACTTAGCGGGGGTGTGCAAAAGTTGCTTTTGGGCATCACTATCACACACAAAAAAATTTCACCACTCTGGGGGTCATGTTTTGAGGGGCCCCAAGGGCCCTTCAAGTTTAACATTGTACGGCAGTGGGCGGAAGAGCGAAAAAGGCAAAAATGATGATTTGACTGTTTTAAAAATCTAATTTTTAAGATTTTCTCATTCGATTCTCTCAGAAACTACGTTAGCATGCCGTAATTCCAAAGAATTTTACATTTCTTAAAAACTATATGGGCATAATTTTGCATCGAAAACTGGCCAAAATGGTCTCTTATGCAATTTTGGCCCATAACTACTATACTCACACTCTTGCGCAAAAAAAAAATTGTTTGTTTCAAATGAGATAATGTTAAAATTAAAATTAGCACCGGCCACTAGCTAGCTGGCGATTAAACGCTGTCATTTGGCGAATAACAATTTAGCACCAGCGGCCACTTTGGCCACTTGTCATGACAAGCATGACTGCATTTAAGAGCTTCCCACTTTTGATAACAAAACTTCTGCTAAAATTATTTAATTGTGACTGTTTGATGCAATCCTTAATGCCTTCAAATTAGCTTTTTTAAGTTATTTTTTTTTAATTCCAAGCGTCTGAATGAAATTAAAAATTGCTACCAACAAAAACATAACTACTGATGTCCAGTTTGTTTCACTGCAGCTGGGGTATAATCAATTTTAAAAGTAGGCCTAGCCCCCAAAAAATGTGGCAATTTTTGCTTTGTGACTAGGAAGGAGTGGAGGGCTCCCCTTTCTGTCGACTAAAATTTTACTGTGGCGACTAAACTTTTGTCATCTGCTGGCCACTGGCCGGTACATCAAAAAGTTAATTTTCGCCTGTAATTTCCCATTGCCGTACATTGTTAAACTTGAAGGCCCTTGGGGCAACTCAAGACATGAATTTTTGTGTGTGTGGTAGCGATGCCTAAGATCAACTTCTCCACTCCTTGACAATGAGGAACAAAAACATTGTTTATACTCCTCCGTAGTGGGCATGGCGGTAAGGGTGTTACGTCAGCGATCTGGGAACGGATTGGGTTGCCGGTTCGAATCTGGGTCATGCCGCTACAACGAATCGGGTGCACAAAGGTGGCCTCATCGGTGCCATGCGCTCCATGTTTTCCCCTCCATATTTTGTCATCAATGCTTGCAACATGAATATAGCATCCCATCATGTAACGGCAGCTAAAATCACTCTTGTGGCAAGCCGTAACGATTAATGGGCTCCCTCCCTTTCCCATATTTATAATGCAATTCTTCAACCTAGTTTTGTACTGGATATTTCACAAATTTGTCGAAACGATTTGATGATGTCATTTAAACCTTTTATAGCCGGCCATAATGTTTGCTGAACACGCAACACAACTCCTTCGGCTTCTCCTTTGAGTCCCTTGCTATAAGCCGTCGATATTATGAGGCCAAATGGCGATAAAGATTCCAGCATGCCGACCTGGAAGGCAAGTGCGACCTTGTTGAGATTTGAAACTGATTTTCCACTTCAACAATCAGTGTGAAATATGCACTGAAGCCAGATTGCGCCCATAAACAAACACACGTTGCAACGGTTCTGAGCTTTCAGTACTCCATTATTGAGCAAAATTAAAAGTAAACGTAAAGCATAAAGGCTTTTAAGTCATGGCTAAAGTTTAAGCCTTAAAGCGTTATGTTAAAGTCAAGGCCAGGGTAGATAAGTAGGTATAGTGACGGTTTCTGAAAACGTGGGATAAAATAATTCCTGCTTTCATCACCGGGCACCAGAAGGCAGCACATGTCACGTGCGTATAGGAGACGAAACTTGATGTTCCAGGAGGGGGTTTCAGTCACAAATTCCTCTTCCCAACCCTATATATTCTTGGTTAAACGTAAGCAAGATTGGGCAAGCCATGAACTTAATTTATGGCATCAATAACTAACTTTGTTGCAAAGTTCCTCAATTTTCCCCCAAAAAAACTTCGCACGTGTTGTGATGAATTAAATAAATAAAATGCGAAAGCGTAGTAATCGACTGAGAGAATTTGGTTCATTAATATTCGCACGCAAAGTTAACACTTCAAATAAAGCACAAAATTAAAAAAAAAAAAAAACACTTCTGAACGTGGTCTGCAAGTCCTTAATTAGAGTTGCTTTGTACGTGCGTATATTTATCATACATCATCCATTGTGCTTTACATATTAAAACGGATTTACAGAAACTCTTCATTTTGTGTAATAACACCTCTCCCTCCACATCCCCGCATCACCTCCTTCCATCACCCCACCCTTCGTCCCTTCCCCAACACCCAATCTCATTACTACGTTTCACCCCCAGACGAAAGCAAAACGCCTGAACAAATTCCTGGCAATTTGCCGCCTGCCCAACTAATGACTTTACCTGGGCTTAAGCAATGAAAGAAGCAGACGAAACCCCTCTCGCTCAATTTTTTAAAATTGTATAAGTAAATTGAATCGTGCACGGTAGCATTGGTTAGCATTAGCATTAAAGAGTAACATAGATTATGGAGTGAATTTCATTCTGTCTCTCTACTTCGTCGTTTTTCTTCCAAGCAGATGGCAGGGGAACATTTTTTGTGTTCCTCCTCCATCCTTCCAATTCTCTCTTTCCCCCCCAGCTAATGACTCTTGCACTCTGCATACGAATTTAAGAACCCCAAAGACTCACGATCAATGTGCACTAGTTTAATGCGTCGTTAATGACTCCTTTTCCCTTCTTCCCAGTATTTTTCTCCTTTCTTTTTTTTTTTTTTTTTGGTTGGGAGTTTTTTTTTTCTTTCTTTGTTCCTGATGATGGAGTCGCGGGGTTCAAAGTTGCCTCAGAGATGGAATGTGATGGCAGATAAAATCGTTAGAAAACAAAACGAATTACAAGTTTTTGTAATTAATTAAATAAAACTGCTTGAGGATATGGTAATACGAAATAAGGAGTCGGGGGAAGGGGAAGCTCGTGTTCCGTTTTGTTTTTTTGTATACTTAATGTTTGTTTTTCTTGATTTTAATCACACGGAACGTCTATTTTTCATCTATTGACCTTGTTTGTGATTTGTTTGCTGCTTTGGCATGCTTTTGTGGGATTGGTGGATGTATTCCCATGATAAATACATCCACCAATGCCGCAAAAGCATGCCAAAAGCAAACAAATCACAAACAAGGTGTATAAATGAGTAACATACGTTCCGTTGCGTCCTGCTCCTTGAGTGCTCTCACTTTAAGGCCTCTTTTGGGGTTGTGGTCTGCAGGGTGGATGCATGTCGAAAGACAGATGATGGTAATACGAAACCAACTGAGCCCTGGAATCCTGAAGCAAAAAGAAGTCATTTGTCCCAAAATATCAGAATCGGATTTCAGCCAAGCATACTACACTTATTGTGGTAACTGCTATTAAGGATAAAAAAATCATGAACTACGTGAAGCAAGCAGTCTGCATTAAAGACTGGCCTTGTGAGGATACAC
>JAHWFP010144424.1:16468-30871 GCA_023313725.1 Lithobius niger
TCGATTAATGCTCTGGCAGCAAGCAGCCAACAAACAGTTGACATCAACGCAATTGCTCATTTGAGAGGAAACCCATTTTTTCAGAATTCTTGGCAGCGTACCCAGCTAATAATAATTAGTTGTACAGCTGATGGTTTTATTCCGTTCATGACTCCGACCGTAATCAGCATGGTGGCATGATGACCCAGGAACAGGCCTCGAAGCATTGGTGTTTAAAGGATTTTCCTCCCAGCGCCATTTTTTCTCGATCCTCCACATCGACTTAGGCCCCAAAGTTTTATTTACTTACCGTTAGTCAATCCCTAGCTAAAAATCCGTTTTAAAATGTGGCGTCTAGGAGAGTTTCTGTTGAATATTGGTAACTTTATTTACCGCGTCTCACACCCGTATGATCCTTTACGCGACTACAGTAACCATGACGTTTCATCGTTTCCGGTTGTGACGACACAGTTTTTGCGTCAATGCTGTCACGTGACCCGCAGTTCGTCTGCTATAGGCCAGACGTCGTTTACGTGATCACGAGACGACGAGAGCGGAAGTGACGTTGTAATATTACTACGCCGAATCTCGCGACGGCGGCAGCGCGCGGCCGCATGACTGCGTGTGGCTGTTATAAGGCAGGCCAGATGTTGCTTTAATGTGGAAAATGGATATGTGAAGTCCCTCTGATATCCTACCATGTTTCCTAAAAACATGACGTTTTTCTTTCGTTTAGCAATAATTTATCCCATTTCAGCATAGTGACGAAAAAGTTGATTTATTCCCTTAAAGGTACATTCTTGCTTGGCCTGTAACAGCCACGCTCAGATCTCCATCCGCGCATGTTACCGTTGTGACGTTTCGCGGGACGCGGCGTAGTAATACAAGGGCACTACTATCTCCGTTGGCCTTGTAGACGAAACAGCATCAACGCAAAAATAGTGCTGTCACAAACCGGAATGATTTTCGTATTTTAACATCATACTTTATAATATTTTAGGCTAGTATCTTATAATTTTTCTTCCGCGATCTATTGGCATAAATTGTTTTAATTTTTACTGCATTAATCTTTTACGTTTTTGATCTGATGGCAGTTATTAGCAAACGATTAAATATTAGTACATTCACACACAGAGATGCAACGTCATGGTTATTGCAACGTAAATATTAGCAGGATGCTATTAAATTATTTCCCAATATTCAACAGAAAATCTCGTAGACGCCACATTTTAAAACGGATCTTTAAGCAATGGATTGACGAACGGGAAGTCGATAGACCTTTGGGGCCGTACTTGATGTGGTGGGTCGACAAAAATGGCGTTGGGAGGAACGATACCTTTAACCTTACGTAGCTATTTGTTAATTTTATTGAACGTGATAGTTACCTGGTTTAAGTACAGAGGCTTTTCCAAGAACTAATTTCTGTTGTGGACTTACAAGCATGTTGTGGTTAATAAACAAGGCCCACGTAAAACGGAAGAGGAGAACTATTGGAATTCGGGATTGCACGATGTTTACTATCTAAAGTTGATGAATTTGCCATTCTGAAAGGTCATGTTTTGAAATGCAAATGATGTTGCATAAATTGTTAACGGGTTGATTAATTTTGTTGACATATTTGAATTTAGAAGTTTGTTTAGTCCATAAAATTCCGGGAAGTTTGTTTGGACTGTTGTTAAATGATTGTGAACAACGTAGCGGATTTTTCGATTTCCCCCCCCCCCCCCCCCCCTTTGGTAGCTTCTGTCAGAATTGATCCCAAATCATTACCTGAAAACTGTAAGGGAAAAAGTTGACCTAGATTGATTGGCAGGTAGGTTAATGGGCTACAACAAACCAACTGGTTTGATTTTTTTTTCCATCTTTTACCCTAAATGGGGTTCGTACGTTTACTGGAAAAAGTGTAATATAGGTGACAAAAAAATTTGCTACTGAAAACCACTAAAACATACCAGAAAACTGATTTTTTTACAGGAAAACACTGCAGATTGCCTATAACCATGCATGCCGTCCGTGTTTCATGGTTGCATTAAAGAAAGTTATTCAGTCATGGAACAATCTGTGTGCAAACACGAAATTATGGAGAAACGGTTGAACTTACGGTTTGGTTACCCAGAAATATTGCAAAATTCTGGAAAGCACTGCTCAAACAGTGCTTGAAAACACTTGAAAACCGCACAAATAGTGCTTGAAAATGCTTGCTCGAACTATAAAGGAAAATGCTTCAATACTCTGCTCAAACATGGCTGAAAAATGCTTGCTCTTTACATTGTACTGGAAAATACTTAAAAACGCTGCTCAGATAGTACTGGATTATACAGAAAGTAGCGCTGTAACTACTTTACATCAATGAAAAAGCTGTTGTGGTATGTCCACTTTGCAGGCCTATCAGTCATGCAAATAGTACTGGAAAATACTTAAAACACTGCTGAAATAGTGTTGGAAAACACTTGAAAATACTGCTCAAACATTGCTGATGGGAATTGTTATTCCTATTCCTAATGTACTTATTGCTTTTTAATGTTACTTTTCATTTATGTATAGAATTTTTACTTTGAAAATGTAAGCTGTTGTGTTGGAATAAGCATTTTCTGCTTCGTGTTATCTTTAAATAAAGAAAAATAAAAAAAAAAACAACTTAAAAAACACTGCACAAACAATGCTGGAAAACGCTTGCGGGGGAAAATGCTTTAATACTCTGCTCAAATAGTACAGAAACAGAAAACTAGGATTATACAGAAACACTAAAACTAGTTTACATTCATGTAAAGCCTGTGGTGGTATGTTCACGTTGCCGGCCTACCATTCGTGCAAATAGTACTGGAAAATGCTTAAAAACACTGCTCAAATAGTGCTCATAAATACTTGAGACCACGGCACAAACAAACGGTACTGGGAAATACTTCACACAATGCTCAAACTGTAGGTTACTGGTAAATACTGGAAATAGGGAACCATCAGGGACGTGCACACAGGGGGTGCAGGGGGGGGGGGGGGCTCTAGCCCCTGCCCTCATGGTGTATCAATAGGGTTCGTCGCATGCAGCATGATTGGTTCCGGGGCTTCGCATCGGCATGTCGGTTGGAGCTGCCAAGAGAGGCTCCCGTCCTTTGGTCATTGGTCCCGGTGCGTTGGTGCGGTTCCGGTACTCGTTCTGCCTGCAGCGCTGTCTCCTGGCGACGCTCGGCTGGAACTACTCCGTCCTCCCAATCCGTGATAGAACCTTATTATAATCTTTGGCCTTTAATAATGTCTGTTACTACAACTGATTGTCTAAATCCGATGTATTTAATGTTCCTATTCATGTAACAATACTTGATGTATCCCATATGCACATCCCAATTGTTACCTGCCCTAAACGACCAACTTAGGGGTAGTAACTAAGTGAAGCCTTTTCTGGCATTCCAATCATCAACCCCAAGCATTCCACATGTGAACCATTTTCGGCCAATTTCATTAGAATCTTTTCTTCCCCCATTTAGCGTACTTATTTAGGGACTAGTTAGTCAGAATTCACTACCATACCTGGTTAAGCTGATACCAGTTGGTCGGCAAGCAGTTCAACACCGAAAAATCATTAAACCTGGACCAAAATGGCGTAAAGGTAACTTGTGACTCAGTCTCGTCCCTAACATAAGCTAATCCACTGTGTCAACCAGCTAATCATTACGATCCTTCGATACAATGGCAAAGTGACCCTTTTTCTGGAAAAAAAATGCCTTTTTTTGTGGAGCGGTGGTGCAAAGGTCTAAAAAAAAAAAGGGACAATAACAACTAAGAAAATGGTGCGAAGAGGGCTAAAGTCCCCAAAAGGGAGGCAATGAGGGGTAAAAAGAAGATGAAAGGCCCCGAAAAAAATAGGTCCCCGGGAAAAAACTTGCCCCTGCCATCATGGCGGCCTGTGCACGTCCCTGGGAACCAGTAATATTGTGCTGGTGAGTCAAAATAAAGCAGAAAGTACGACTACTAGAGTTCCGTCATCTCATTGTTCTAAAATGAAAGTTTGATGACCGGTATAGGCTAAATCATAAAATTTTCATTCAAAGTTATCTTTAAAAAAAAAAAAACACTTTTTAGAAGAGTGTGTATGTGTGTGTGAGAGAGAGAGAATGGACGGGATGTCCGTATAGGTAGTGCCGGAAAAAAAATGATGTTAATTATTTAGAATCTTTTTCATTGTGTTTTGAAGAGCATTATAAGACAAAATTGTGGCACTTGTTAAATTTTTTATTGGACCCGTCTCTCCTACTCGTGCAACAAAGGGAAGGGCGTTCCTCAAAACGGTGACGTATAAGCCTAATAAATTTCGTCTTTTTGCTTTGTACTTACCAGAAGAGGAATTCACCATGGAAACGAACAAACCAAAGAACGAAAAATAACAATGACTTCTTTGTGGGTCATTTACTGCTTTATGAAGAAAAAAAAAGAAAGAAGCATTATTAAAGATGACGGTATCTGCATTAACCGAGAAGACGACCACTTTACCAAATTACTGTTCATTACTTTAACTAATTAAAGGTACATTCAGCCTGCCTTGTAACAGCCACGCACAGATCGCCAACCGCGCTAGTTACCATCACGAGGCTCTGCGTTGTAATACAAGGCCAACTAAGAGAGTAGCTGCGTTCCTTGCAGCGGGGAAACAGCATGAATGCAAAAATTGTTTCGTCGCAAACCGGAATGATTTTCGTATTTTAACATCATACTTTATAATTTTTTTGGGCTAGTATCTTATAATATTTCTTCGGCGATCTATTGGCAAAAATAATTTCAATTTTCACCGTATTAGTCATTTGTATTTTTGATCTCATGATAATTATTAGCAAACGATTAAAACTTAGTACACGCACATATACACAGATGAAACGACATGGTTATTGTAAGTGTGCAAAGATCATATACTAGAAGTTAGTTAAGTTTAAACGATAAATTTAGAATGGGGGTCCTAAAGTTAAAATTTCAAGCAAAACTAGTAACAAAATATGAACCACTACCAATTACCCGGCATGGCAACCTTCGGACCGTGACATCTCCACTCCCGACCGGCGTGACCACCTCTAGCTTGAGATCTATGAGCTGTGCTCAGGATTGAGAGCTGCTTGGGGTTTATATGCTAACAGGCCGGCTCCAGCAGGACCAAGCGCGGACGTCGATGAGAGCTACGACCTCCTGATTGGCTGAGGGCCAGGAGAACAATGGAAAGTGGGAGGAGCTGGCGGTTTGACAAACGGATTGTTTGGAGCAGCTTTGAGGATACAAGGCGTGTTAAAGAAGGTGCAATTCGAGTTTTACTCGATTAATAAAAGTGAAAAGCCTTTTGGTTTAAACTATCGTGAATGCAGTTAATTGAAGGAATGCTCAGATCTATTGACATGATTAATAGAATGATAGCTAGATGGTTTGCTTGGGAATGGTGGCCAAAGTCGGAGTTTTAAGCAAAAATATTTACACCAAAAATTCGTGCCCGGTAAAATCGTAAATTAAATCCATGGAGCTTTTGGTAAGGTTCTGGGGGCAAATAATATAAATGAAAGGTTAAATATACTAGCTCAGTAAGAATGCTACAACGCATTTAAATAAGGTTATAATTATTTAGCAGATAATGAAGTTTGAGGGTAGTCGGACATTTTTTATGGCATTTGCGATCGTCAAATACGAATAAAAAATATCGTACTAAAGTCTGTATCCAACATGTATGTGAGGTTTAGTGCCAATTAACAGCCCCCTCCTATTGACACAACTAAGCTAGAGTTTTTAGGCTTTTTGCCTGAAAGAAACAATAAGAAATAAATACAAATGTACAGGATTTTTCCACTAACGGCGACCGGAAGTTGCGAGCGCTACGGCCCAGTTAGAGATTTTTTCAAACTGTGATTGGGAAATAACGGAGATGAATTTTAAAGTTCTGTTTCCGTAGGCTTGAAGCTGAAGTGTAGGGCTATTAAGGGTTGAAGAAGTGGGTCGATTTGGTCCGTTTATTGGTGGAGATGCTTGGTGAAAGACCTAGGTCTTTTTGGCACTTGGGCGCTCAAGAAAAAAAAGGTGTTCGTCGTCAAAACGAAAGTTTTCCCGAGGTTTTTGATCTTTGGAGTCCGGGTATCCTCTCCAATCTGGGTTTTCTTAGTAAACCAACTTTAAAATTAAAAAAAAAAAGAAGTGTTTAACTGGTTTTCTTAAGGAATGCAACTGAAAATTGACCTCAAGCCCTGTATTTTTTGGGGGGTTTATAATTATCAGCATATCTAGATTTTTGGGGTACTATAGACATCCAGACTATAACTCGTAATACTGACAACAAGCTACCCATCTAACCTAGACCAGGCCAGCTGAAATAGTAGATGCGTTCCTGGCTTCACTCCAGGCCTGTCTGCTTTGTGCGCTTCCGGCCTTACTTAGCGACAGTCACGCCAGGAGTCGTCCAGCACCTTACGGCCTGAGAACCAAATGGAATTGGTATCTAAATAAAGTGTACGCGGAAGAAACACTCAGTAGGCGCCAGATCTCGCAACTTGATCGTTATTCTTCGGGTGTTTTAAAGTTTAACAGTCAGCTGTGTAAACTACGAATATACAAATTTTGTTCCGATACCAATCCCCTTTGGCTCTCATGTCGTACTGTACTGGACGACTCCTGGCGTGTCTGTCACTAACTAATACCGGAAGAGCACAAAGCTGACGGGCCTGGAGTGGAGCCAGGAACGCAGCTACTGTCTCAGCTGGCCTTAAAACTAAGACGATGTATGGTAAATGTGTTTACCGAACAAGCAGATTCATGATTTGAGGCGCGTTCAAACTGTGATTCTGTAGGGGGATAATTAGTGCGTCCGGGAGCCGCGCCAATGCAAACCCCACAGTTTAGGGACAAGCTCTAAAACGTGCCGTGTTGGTAGTCTAGGGGTTGCAGGAATTCCAAATTTACTTAAGCTGATGGATCAAGGCTAGAAGTCGTGGTTCAGATTTGGTGTTGGTTTAATTTAACATTTGAGCGATGGTGTGCTCTGGCTCGCCTGAAATTCTTGGGCGACACTAACCTAGGCTTAAGGCCTTAAATGGAACGTCAACGGCATTAGGCTTACTTGGGGAAATTTAGATTTATAAGTTTCGGGAAAATTTGGTAAAGTTGATGACTGCTAAATTAAGTAGCAACGGGGTTGCAGTTGTGAACTAGCAACAGGATGGGTCAAGTTTGAGTTTAAGTTGGGGATAGGGGAAATTGGGGAAAAATTCTAATGTTAGGGCCGAAATTACCTTTTGATGTGGGGAGTTGGAGAGTTGGAGCCGGAATGGAATTTTAGGTTAATAGCTAATTGTTAGGAGCACCCAGCGGATGATCAAGCGAGCTCGAGCGTTACAATTGAATGCATTACGTACAGACAAATCAGTGTTATGTTTTGTTACAACAATTGATCAGATATCGATTATCGACTAACAATTGAGTATTAATTTTGACAATGGCACATTACAATTTGACGTCAGGTGGACTTCGGGCTTGGCAGATTTCACAATGACGTCAGTTGTGACCTTGCTGGGGTGGTAAAATTCCAACGTCGAAATCCGGAATTAAACTCGCAACAATTCTTCCGCTTTAAAGCTATGGTTGCCGCCATTTAGAATCTTAGACCGCCGACTAGGCTAACACACGCATGGCTTGAATTAAACTGTAAAACGGTTTCCTAAATATCACCCATTACAGGCAAACGTTTCAACAGATATTCCAATAGCGGTTTACTTTTCGAAATTGATGTTCGCATCGATTTTACGATTAACAGCGTTTTGAGATTAACAGCAAAGCCTTTTGTTAATAATGATCCAAACACCCATTCCGAAGCCACCATGTCGGATTTGCTGACGCCAGGAGAGTGATGGATTATGGGGGATGGACTCCATTGCAATTATTATTCAGACGAGAACAGGAAGTTAGGTGGTGCCGTGTTTCTTCTGTTTTTAAAATTATTGTTTAATCTGAGTTGCGATTTTGCTATTTTTAGGGCGTTGCAATAAGTTTTTTTAATAAAATAAATAAATAAATAAATAGATTGCGGGATGGCCTCTCGCGAATCTCATTCAGACGAGAACAGGATGTTAGCCGGCGCCATGTTGGCGTTACAAGGCGCCAGAAAGAGCACAGAGAGCGATGGTTTGGAGTGCCTTGCTTTTAGCGGCCCAGTTGCGACCCTCTGGTCAAACCCGTGAAGGTCACCCGTCTAACGGCCAAACCGGACTGGCTATTCGCATCTACAACGCGGCACGAGGCGGTGTAAGAAAGAGCGGTCCAACAGCGGTCCATAAACGCAGCACCGACCAACTGATTGCAGCAATTTTGACATTGTACGCATGTCGTAACGCGTCGCTTCGCAGCAAATTTCCTCTGTCTGGTTGTGGCTTAAGGACGGTATGTACAGTTCCGGTAAAAAAAATCGTCCTTTTTCGTTATATCGAGTGTCGTAATAACAACCATGGAGAAAATCAGTTATCTCGAAAACTACTGGACGGATTTTCATGAAACAAAAACTGGACTACTTATCAGATTGTCTACTGTATTTCTACCCTTCATCAATACTACGTTAACTGACTGAAAATAATTGCCCAAGCGAGAAAAACTTAATGATATCTGATGATATCTCGAAAACTAGTGGGAGGATTTTCATGAAACAAAGACTGACTTGCATATTATATTTTTCTGCTGAATATTGCATTTCATACGTATAGAAATATAGCATATATCATAACAATTAATCCAGTCTTTGTTTTATTTAATTCTATCCAGTAATTTATGAGATATATTATTAGTTATCAACTCGTGCTGCTCGCTCGGCCAATTATATTTGGCTGCTTACCATCACGTGTAATACGTATAGAAATATAATAGCTGATAGCATAACAAGCAACCCAGTTTTTGTTTCAGTCAATTCTGCCCAATAGTTTTCGAGATATCAACATTTTCGTTCAGAGTCACATAGGGCCTACATTAATCCTGCAACTTCTTCCGTATAACGAAGGCGTTTTTTTTTTTTTTGTCAAACTGAACATATTCTGAAGTTTGTCATCCTGAACTGTGTAGCAGTGAAGGTTTTATCAATTTATTTTTTTGACAAGGCCCATACACTGCAAATGTTTCTGAGGAGTGAGATGCTGCCACTTTTTGTATTTTTTATCATCGAAATGGCCCATAACCTTTTGCATTTTATGTCTGTGTACTTCGGCTGGTTTTTACACTTAGGATTAATAACGTTCCTAGTTTATAGTTCTTGCAGGAATCTGCATAATAAGATCGTACAAATTAAGAATACTACTTTTTAAGTACTGCTTTTAAGAGATAAAGTAAGAAGTAACGCGCGTCTGATGGGAGGGAAGCATTGGGAGAGGGGGGGAGCTATTCAGGACAACATGCTTCTCGAAGGCGCTGTTTCGAGACCACCTTTAGCCTAATTTATTTCCGCCAATATGAACATAAACATGGATGAATACAATAGAAATTATCATTAGAAGAGGGGAGAGAGAATCACTAGCTGTGGGGGCGGGGGGGGGGGCGGGATTTGAGACACATGCTGGCAGATATTTCTGTAAACATGAACATGGAAGAATATAATAGAAGTGATCATAGAAAGGGGGATGGCGAGTATTAGCGGTTGGGTGGGTGATTTGAGTCACAGGATGCGCTGATTGAGTTAGCGAAGCGCTCGAAAATCAGCGTTTATTAGCCAGTGTGCGCAAAAATTTTAAGAAACTTAATTTGGTCGAACATGGACATACACATTAGCTACCATACCTAACCAGTGTTGCAAACGGTGTATTCAACACCACCTATGTGTAGCCCGGGCTTCAGCTAGTTTAGTTATAATCTTCCTTTTCAACTAGTCATAGTGCTCTCACTATTTAAAAAAACCATCACCCTTACCTCCATTAAAGACTTTTTAAGAGGTATTATATTTTCAAGAGAGAGGACCACGTACGCAGCAAGTGGAAGAACGGCCACATTCCTGGCTACTTTCAGTTGGCTGTGGCGAGAAGGGTTTGTTCCAGTTGATATTTATTCTCATAAATCTTGTCTCCCCTAAGAGTGTCTCCCCTACATTTCTTTTTTATTTAGGTTTCCCCCTTCCGTAGATTTTTTTAAGCTTATGCGTATGTTCAGATAATTCCTCTTTGTGGCAGCCAAGCGGCTTAAATTTACAGTGCATTTCTATTTGTAAGTTGGCCTATTAAGGTGCTAATTTGCCGGCAAAGCAGACGCAGTGCAATTAGTTTCGAACGGTCGAGTTGTCGGTGTGCCGTAACTTCTTTTGTGTAGGATTGGATAGGGGAGGTAAAGAGTTTTTGTCAAGGTGGCCATTTTTACAGAAGCCCCATCCAATTAATTGACAGTGTGCCTGTCCCACTGGCACATGCTGTGGGAAAACTGAGAAAAAGAGGGAGAGGGGGTTGTCATAACAACGAATCACCTAGAGAATTGAATCATGCATCACCGAATAAATCCCTTTCGAATAAGCCCCCAACTCATTAGTCTATGCGTCATCGCGGCTAGCCAGACGGAAACCTCCCAATCCCCAATATCTGTTTGTTTTCTTCGCTGAGGCATGTGGGATTGTACAGGCGTGGATGAGGGTGTGGGTGGAGGGGAGTAATACATTTTTTTTTTAGTTTTGGGGGTATTTTTTTTCAATTTAAAACACATTTTTGTTCAAGAAGTAAGGGGGATCGAACGCAACAGATGTGGAATAAGTTTTTTTTTTTTTTAATTCCGATGACTGCATTATTGAGTGGAATTTTCGAAACCAATTGTCTTTTCCCCCAAAATTCCAATTTTACCGATTGTTTCGAAAATGGTCGTGTTATTAACGCAATTTTATCTAAATGTACGGTAAGCAAAGAACGAATTATTGTGTGCGCGGTGTATCTTGAGTCTTGTAAGTCTTTTGCGAGCGGCTACGTCTTCCTGGAGGGGGCGGCTTTAATCGATGGCCGCCATTGCTTTTGTAACCATCTTGGATATCAACAAGGCACTCCGCTGCCAAAAACGTACAATCGATTGTCTGTGTCGTTCTGCGGCGAACTCAAGATAGGCCGCGCCCACTTTACAAGGCGAAGTATGAATGGATCAAACAGTCTGCATTAAAGACTGGTCTAGCAGTACCGTGTACAGACATCCGAGAGGGCAGGGGCGACTATCAGTAAAAGGGCATGCTGAGGCTTTATTTTTCCTCGCTTGTCACTCACTTTTTTTTTTTACCATTTTGGGCCCCTTTCTAGAGCTTCCTGGTTTTCTTTTTGCCCTTTTTAGGGCTCTGGGACCTTTCTCCTCGTTGCGACCATTATTTTCCAGTGCAGAAAGCCAAAATAAGGCATGTTTGTTCTTCACAAAGGGCAACAAAGAAATTTTTTTCCAAAAAGGGCAGGGGAAACCCCCCCCCCCTCCTCGGCTCCCCCATGAGCAATGCTTGTAAGAGTACAAAATACACTACCCTGGAAAAAAAAAAACCAGCTCCAACTAGAACTCGAAACCGGGACTTCCCACTTACTATAGTTTGTTCCACACTATGTTTGCAGGAAAGTGGCTGTATGACGTCACGTTTTCTTCCACTACTAATGCAAAAACATGTAAATATTGTACTTGTACACTCTAACAGTAACTGTGTAGACTCTACAAGTTTGATGTCCACATGTTTTTTGTACTTGTCTTACCATTGGCCGTGTCAATACAGACATTCTTGGTGGTAGGAATTCCGCATTTGGTTTCGAAGGTCGTGGATTCAATTCCCCGCTCAGGCAGTGTGACGTTTACGTCCAAAAGGCAACGTAAGGTTTGTAACCGTATTTACTTAACATTTCTCGAGCCCATTTGGATTTCCGTCCTGTTTAATTACCTGTTGTCCACTTGTTATTTTATCTTGATGCCTTAATTTTCTTATTGAGTGTCCATGTAAGTGCTTAATTCTTCACGAACAGTAACGAAAAGTTCCTTCTTTTTCCAGATTATTTAACGATTAGCGAGCGCACAAATAAAACAACACGCAACGTTGGAATGTTTACAATTATCTCGTTTCTTTTGACGATCTTTTTTTCATTGCTTGATAATGGCGCTGATCTTGATTTCGGAACGTTGCATGTTGTTTTATTTGCGAGCTTGTTGGCTGATGGTTAATTAATCAACAAAAGTGCAACTTTTTGTTGAAATAGCCACTATGACAAACAGGTAAATTATGCGGTCTGTAAAAAATATTTCCGTTTTTTTACGGTGACAGTCAATGGTAACACTGCTAACAGGAAAATGAACGTAATTTAACGGACGTCCCGTTATCTTGAGCAACGGTTAAATTTACGGAGCATTAATTAAGTAAAGATGAGTTGAAGTCAGGCTAAACAGTAATTATCAGTCTAATTACGGTACTTTATTCCATAAAATATATTTACAGGCATGTTCCGTAAATATTTACGGACGTTGTACGGTGAAAATACGGAAATTTTTAACAGTGTAGGTGACAGTTAGTGAATCACCAGTACCTGATAAAAATCTTACGATGTTGCAAGATTTTTTTAGCTGTTCTTTTGACTGTGTTGTGGCATTGCTTGGTTATAGCACAGGTCTATGACCAAAACTTTGCATGTTGCTTTATTTGAGCACTTGTTGTCTAACCTTTAAATTAATGCAGTCGCTTTAATCTACAAACCAGCCTTAAAGTCTACAGCGTATTCGCTATCGGTCTCTTCACTAGACCCAAGTGAACAATAATTGTTTAAGTCAGTAACTAAACAGGCTTTATTTTTTAAACAAATGGGTTTCAGTACGCAAATTGTATAAATAAACAAAGTTCGCATCCGATCCTTTAGTTTTAGTTTTTGGAATAAGTTCAATGAAATATTTTATTTTTTACTGGTTGTTATGGGTATTTGACCGAAGTATTGCTTCTATGAGCTAAAATATGTAATACTAGCGGAGTCGCTCGCTTCGCTCGCTCATTCCGCGTCGTCTCGCTACGCTCGAGGAGCTTTGATGCTGCAACTCTTGTGCTGCTGACACACATTCCATTTAATTTGCCGTTCGGTCGGTAGATGGCATCGTATGTTCGCGCTGGTGGCCGTTGCGTTCCGGGCGCAGCTACTATCTCAGCGGGCCTTGGCTGCTACTCTTATAATTTGCCGTTTCGTCGGTAGATGGTGGAGACGGCATCGTATGTCTTGCTTGCTGCTGCGCTGCAGATGACTGCGTTGCGGATCTTGTGTAATTATATATATAGATAATCCAAAACAACCGTAAATAAGCAGCAGCTTTCTCTGTCAACGACATTGATCAGTTCAATGAATTTATATAATTAATCAGTAAACATTTATAAACCTTTGCACAATGCACATGCTTTATTTTTTTTTAACAAAATGGGTTAAAATGCAAATAGGATAATTTCATATCCGACGTTTTAAAACTTTATGAGAATATTTAAGTTTCTTTTCTTGTAGTTGTGCTAATTTTCCGATGTTTTCAGCTCAGATCTAACAAACTCGGTAGCGAATAACACCTAATACGTGCAAAAAATTACCAAGAAATGGTATTCGTGGTTATTGGAGCAAGAATGGCTGCTTACGAAATCATCTCCGGTTGCTCGCGAAAATCAACGTGATCATGCGAAAAGGTGTCCTGGTGATATTTGAGCGTTACTACGCGTTGCTCTAGATCTATGATTTCGTTTATTGAAAGAAAAAAAAATCGTACATCTTTAGTGATTCCTGCTCATCTCGTTCAGCATTATAAAAGACTTCACAAAAACTTGTTGTTTATTTCTTGCCACCGCCACTTGTCCTCTTTGCACTTCTACTGTCGGTCCTGTGCTATGAAAAGGCACCACCAAGTTATCCGCCCAAATGCTTTGCCTTGACAACGGTTTCCAAGACGACACTCGGTAACTTTTTTTTTATCTCGATAAAAAGGGACTTTGAAG
Organism: Lithobius niger; assembly: GCA_023313725.1. Taxonomy (NCBI): domain Eukaryota; kingdom Metazoa; phylum Arthropoda; class Chilopoda; order Lithobiomorpha; family Lithobiidae; genus Lithobius; species Lithobius niger. Next base: position 30,378 of record JAHWFP010144424.1, read on the forward strand.
TGTGTCGTGTCCTACTTTGACTGTAATTCAACTATCAAGTTGGGGCATAATTATTGAGATCTGAAAGATGAGAATTTTTGTTTTCTTTCCATGTAATTGGTCACACAACATCATTCGGCAAACAATAGAAATTACTTTCGAAGTTGCAATGGGTAGTTAAAATATGACGTCATCTTAATCTTGGACTTCGCAAGTGACGTCATCAGTGGGACTTCGTTGGGGTGGCATGGTTTCAACATTTTGTAGTACGAAATAAATCTCACAACGCAAAAAAGACAAGCATAGCAACGAAAATCATGACAAATCGAAAGTTGCGTTGTCGGAAAGATTAGTGTTGAGAGACTTTTGTAAGAATAAAGGGAACCACAGGCTCTAATTGATTCTGGAATGTTGTTCCATGTTCGTGGCAGTTGCCTTATGAGGGACGATTTTACAAGTTGGGTGCAGAGAAAATCCAAGTGTAGAAGAGCGGAACGCCTGGTGAAATGAGTGCC